>CAJQZN010043878.1:0-23449 GCA_907164685.1 Colias eurytheme | reverse complement strand
TATTCAGAAATACTGTATTAATTGAAAAAAACTCTTAACTAACTACAAAGACAATAAAATTTCCTAAAATTATTAGTAATTCATACGTTTGTAAGATAAGTGGTTGATGGACAATCTGGTTTGAAAAATCACATATTTGAGCCAAACAGCGCACGGTCACGGACCGCGTACACAGCCTTAAGAACAGCTGTTCAATCTAGGCCATAATCTTCAGTTTCAGTTAAAAATAGAGCTTTAAATGATGTAAGTATAAGTATAAATTAATATAGTGAATGCAGTTCTTAAAGAGAATAGTTAGGTATATCTACGATAAAATCATTTTTCATAAATATTGATATTATATGTCTATTAGATATTATTGCGCCCATGCCCCAATAACGTATTCAGTTTTTCTAGTTATGAAAATTGATTTATAAAGCCTACTTGAATATTTATAATGTCGAGGTTTTAGTTTTGCATGATTCAGTTACACGAGTAACATGCAGGTAAGTATTTATTTTTTGTTACAGCGCAAAGCCTTGAATCAGTAGCGATTGTCGTATATAAGACTGTATTGAGGTTAACAACTATTAGAACCGACAATGTTATTAAAAAATAACATGTAAAAAACGACAATTGTGTGTAAAATTGACTGGTTCTTGTAATAACTAATGTTTATTTATCCCTCGATATTCAATTATCGAATGAATTATTCAATGTTATATTAATTATCCTGTCAAGGTAAATACATAGAATGAAAATCTCAGAAATACCAATGGCAATACTTCGAGTTAAAAGCTTTCGGTAATAAATCGTGAAGTTCAATCCTTCTTACTATCCGGGCTTTGGATACCTTTCCTTACGAAATGAGAAACTTTTATCGAAGGGTTCGGGAAAGACAAAGAGCCATTCGATTCAAATTATATTCGTACCGTTTGCAGAATGGCTGGAAATTCGTGAAACAATTCTAATTATTCGACGACGCTAACGTTTGTTGTACATAATTGATCCACAAAAGGGAATAGAAGACAATTGAATATGTCCTGCGAGAAATTCTAGTAAATCTGGTCTTGTATCTAATGAAAGCAAATTAACCAAGTATTGCGGGTAGAAACTATTTTATTGCATAGCTATTTTATTAAAATTTAGTTATAATTTTTTTTTGTAAATGAACAGACTTAATTCAAGTAAGTAGGTACGTGAAAAATGAATAAATAACAACAAATGTAAGTTTCATACACCGAAAAATGTTATTTGGCACGGATTTTGCGTTTTAGTGGAAACATTTCAGAAAGCAGTGAGCTTTGTCAGCTGAAAAATAATTAACAATATTCAGCATAACTTGATTTACTTATTGTACGTATAATACCAGTATATAAACGTGCTGCGCTATATTTAAGTGAACTATAATTTTACAAGATAACAAAGTTTAAACCCTGATGTCACTTTGTGTAGGAATAACGTTGAATTATTTATAAACATTCTGTATAATGAGAACGTTACTTGAACGAGAATAAACTTAGATCGACACAACGTTTCGTACATTTACAATACAAAACACACGTTATCCGATAAAATCATAAATTTCAAGCGCACTCATTGTGTATTAATATATCTATGGAAATACTTGTAGATATAAATCTGTGAGTATAATTCATGCAAATATTTATCAGCTCCTGGTTTATTTCCATTCTACAGCATAATATCGAAAGACGCTGCTCGAGTAGAGAGTAGCAAAGACGATATCTTATTACGTTTATCCCACTTAGGTACCTATTTATTGGAAAATGTAGCTATCTATTTGAAAATGACTAACAGAAAATTTTAAATTTACTTGGTAGCTAGCTTTTAATTCTCTTTATATCTTTAGTGTTATTTGAAAGCTGCTAAAAATATTGCCTCGTAAATTTTTCTACTTGATCATTATCAGAAGTCCCACTGCAAACTGGAACTAATTCCAATTAAATAACGTCATACGTATACCTCCAAGCTAAAAACTTGCTGGTCATATTTAGACACAGCGACATAGTTAAAGTGCATTCAAGTCTGCAGTCACGCATCCCCATATACTCGTAACCCCACAAAACGTGAACGAAGAACAATGAATTAGTTGTGCCTCTCAATATGGTACAAGTCTTATAAGGGTCGAAATTCTTAGCAGAAGAAAGGTGCTCGCATAAATTAACGAGACGTCGAGACGAGAAAATATTCCTGGTACTTAAAATCGGGACATTTGTTTCTTTTATACCCAATGTTTATTGTATTCTATTCGGGTCCCTTCATTAAAAACGCAACGTGAAATTGAGAGCAAAAAGAAGACTGGAAGATTTCTTAAAAGGCGATAATTATTTAATAGGAAGACTGGGACGTTTTTATTCAAATATATTACAATGATTTAAATTGGTTCAAAGCTGTGCTTGGAATATTGAAGTACCTATTAATGTAGTTCCATATTCAACGGAATCTAAACCCGGAACAGACAGAATTTTCTAGTAAAAAAAATAACCGTAAAGAACCGTTACTTCACGGTATGTAAAAGTGAAACGATGGATCTTAATCGCTAAGTGTCCTAAATGGTTATATGACCATGGTATCCCTTTTAATTGATAAATCATGATATCGAATTCGTGCGACAATGAAGAGATAAAGTGCTTTTAACTCACAAGCGACCGCTACTGGTGTCAGATAAAAATCGACCATTCCTTTGCTGCGCAGGAGTTGTTCGGGCAACTTTATATTGGATTTATCTCGACATATTTTATTCGATAAAGCGCAAAATGCTTTTGACTTAACAAAGACTCCTTTAATGAGCTGCTTCGAAACATTCACCGGATTAAGGTTAAAATATTCCATTCTTATTCGTTATACTTTATAAATATTTAAGTCAATAAGATTGTTCAATGTAACATTGTGTATCTGGTAATCATTCTATAATGAAATTGTATTTAAAACTGCCGTTGTTGTAAATTGAAATACAGTTTCCATTTGCAGTAATATGTTTATGCTAATTAACAAAGTTGAGAGACGTGTGGTAATTGTTTTAAATCAAAATACATTTCAGCTTAACATATTAAATTATTAATAACATTGCTTTCGGAATACAATTAATTTTCCACTATTTTAATTACGATGAATTAAAATGCTTGCACTTTTTATGGATGCGCTATGTCCAATGTTCATGTCTATAAGATGTCAGTCAAGGAACAAATTGAGCTTATATTTTATTTAAACTACTAGCATATTCTCCGTCGACCTAGACTGCTTTAATCCATTAGCCTAACATGAAAAGTTAATATACGCCAATAAAACAGTCAGGTACCTATATAATGTTCCCCCGGAGGGTGCAGCCCTGCACTTTCTGTCGCATTAGATGATATTTGGTATTTATTACTGACCCATACACTATAAACATTTATTGAACGTGATGCTTGTGTGGTTTTCACACTTATAATAGCGTAAATGGAATCAGAAATTGTTAGAATGTTTTCGATAAGTTCATAAATTGGATAGATTTTGTTACATTATTTCGAATAGCTTCTTCCTTAATGCCTACATAGCCAAGAATACATATTTACTTATGTTGTCGTTCTGCTATATTCTAATTTATTAATTTCAATTGAAAAAAGGGTCAACACGATGATACAGAAAGTGTTTACAGAGAGTTAATTGACGTAGATTGAACGTATAAATCAAGCAATCAAACTAGGATTAGCGAGAAACAATTTCGTTTTGTCTTATCGCCGCACGAATAGCTTAACTATGAGTAAATCATTTGAAGTGAGGAATTGTTGGTCGTATTTAATTGTTGTTGACGTTGTAACATAAATCCTGGCGTAATCTGAACGGAAACAATTTACATAAACGCTACCATCGCGGATTTTACATTTCTTATGTAAACGAATTCAATTTTAGTTCCTTTGCCGGGAATTTAAATCACAAATCGGAATTAGTTCCCGTTTGTGTAAAGAATATTATGTTAATGAGGCTGATATAGACACATAGGATGGGTCAATGAATAAATTATTCATCATGAATTTCATGAAATTCTCTCGAAAATATATGATCCAATATAATAATTAAAGATTTTAAAGAAGCAGGTTTACAAAGAGATTAATAGCGTTACATTAAAAAATGTCTATATTTACCTACGTTACATCTGTTATTAGGATAACATAATGTGTTACCACTGTAACCACCTAAAAAATAGTTAAATTTTTTAGAACATGAACATTTTTAACACGAAATTTTCCAAGAGCGTCGCAAATAAATTTTCATACACATTTCAAAAATACATTTCCGTGAAACATTGTCATTGCAGAAATGTTTTAGAACAAAGACTCCGTGATAATTCCTAGAGCTCTGAATCAAAGTGAAACGAAGTGTAAAGGAGTGGTTGGCGAAGGTCGCAATTAGACGAAGCGTTTAATTACTGAAATTCGAGGTATCAACGAGGCTTCACTTCCCCTCGTCTTCATGGGATTTCTCTAAGGGTACGGTTACAATGCTAGAGGGCGGAATTCGTATAAATTCTGATTTGTGCTTCTATTAATGTGTTGTTATTTGTTAAGGATAACGTTGCATGTGCTTTTATTATCTTTAGTATATTCGTTTTTTGTTATTTTAAGAAATAAATTATCCAAGTACAACATTTTTAATGTAAGTACCTTTAAGTTGTTAGTATAGTGCCTTTTAGTGAAGTTGGTTGTAATTGCATTGCATTTTTAATATGTACATAGAAACTGCCTAATTTGGTTGTGGTTTCCAAACGCATTATTTTTCTAGTAGTACCTTGTCTTCCAATGCATTTCAAACAAATTATTTTTCTAGTAGTTATAAGTTTCCAGTTAATTATTACTACCATCTACCCAAACGTACCTACGCAAAGCCAAGCAACTAAGGTAAAATAATTTCAAAAACATATTATTATGACTATACTGAGGTAAAAGTGGACACAGTAAAAATAAGAACAGAGGTACTCCAGTGATTTATAAAGCAATCGCCTCGCTCATGAACTGAAGTCGTCTAGCCCAGTCTAGGGTTGTCCGTAACTCGATATAAGTATTACCATCAAAGTAAATTGTCTCGTCGAGCGCATCCCAGATAGGTTAAGCTCCATCGAATAGGGTTGAACGTTTGGCTAAATTATTATCCATTTTGTAGCGCTTGATGACCAGGCTGGAATAATGATAACCCTATTTTAAGAAAGGACTGGGATAGGTCATAGGATTTTGTGCGCTAAAACCAAGAAAATAGTAAATTAAGAAAATAAGTATTAATCAAGTTTTAATGGAAATTCTCTTTGAAAAGATTCAGCTCCACACATGCATTTACTATTATTAAACGAAATTATTTAATACATTAAAATTGTTGAACACTTTCATGCACCACAATCAACCTCAATAAGCATTTAATAGAGTAATACTATCGAATTACATTTTCATATCGAAAAAGCCGTAATTTTAATAACATAACTGATAGAATAAACACGAAATTGCTTTTTAATAAACGCCCTCATGGGTGTTGCGATCGAACCCTGTTATTATCTCCGGCTGGTCTTTTATGACCATTTAGAGTAGACAGCATAACTACGGTAATATAATATATGATTTATTTTACACTACATAGTATAAAATTTTGAAACATCAAGATGTTATTGCGAAGCGAGTTATAAATCATTGGTCTATAAAATTCTACAACTGTGTTAGCTAACGTATGAATTTTGCAACATAATCAATGGGTTTGAAGTGAGGATCGATGGTACAAAATAGCATAGGTACAATGCGTATTTTATTTTGAAGGAAAACTTTTCATAGACATTATTTTCCTGCTGTTATTGTTGATTAAAATAATTAAAACCGAGGCTAAGTAAGCGTTAATACGCACTTTGTTCACATAATATATTGCTTTGCCATTAGGTACTTAATTAAAGGTTTGTAATTAGCACAACCAATATCAAGCCAATAAAAATAACTGTTTTTATATTACTCTTTAATATGTCCTGTACAAGCAATAATTATAAAATCAAAACACGGTTATTGCTGTAATTTATTTTAAAGTAGTTAATTCTTATTTATAATGAAAATACCTATTAATTAACTAAACGTTTATAGCCATAATAATGAGGTTTTATTCCGTTGCATGTCGCATTTAGCAGCGGTAATAATATTGTTACTATGTAACCGGTATCTTTAGTACTTAAGGGAGCAATAACAAAGCTTATAAATAGTTTTCAGAATTCCTAGAATGATAGGGTCTATTTAATGTCTAAGGAGTTCTTACTGAACTACTCATTAAGCTTAAGACAGAAGACTCCTGTTTGTAGCGTGCCTGTTTAAATATGCAAACTTTTTAAAGTGGTCTGGTAACTCAAGAGTGTTTGGTATGAAATTAGTAGCTACTTCGTAGTTAATATTAAATATTATAATGTTTGAAATAAAGTAAAATGTACTAAGAGTATCGATGCGTTAATCAATAAGAGTTTATCTGTCAATAAATTTCCATTGAAGTAAGAAAGATGTTCTTATATTTTTTTGTAGGTGAATCTTAATAAACAGGTTTAGATTACCTAGATACTCAGTTTATTTTGTTTGTTATAAGGTATATTATATACATACTTTAATTCTAAAGTATATTGTATATTCATAGATACTAGACGTATAAATTGGACATCCTACAATAACTTAACAATACTTTATTCGTAATCATATCAAACGTTCCGAGCGGCTGAAAGCAAACGTTATAAATAACCACATGCTTGTATCTCCCACTTTTTGTATCCAATGAGAATAACTCTTGTTTTATCAGGAATATTGAGGAGGTACAGTAACAAATTACTGCTTTAAGAGATATCGTTGTAGCCTGTTATCTATGTAACGCCCACACGACGCAGTTTACGACGTCCTATTATCAGTAACAACATTTTGCTGAAATAAATTACTCAATATTCAAGAGAATTTTGATAATTCTTTGTGGCGCTTATTTGACCAAGGTTTGGTTACGTTATCTGTGACTACGTTGGTGTTCCGAGTTCCCGCGAACTAGACTCGATCCATATTTCTGGATTATTTGGAGCATAAAAAGACACGGGTGTTGAAAATAACTATAAAATGAAATTTCGTTCAGATATCAGTATCATAGGTACTTGTAAGGATTTTATTTTCTATTTTCACTGAAAGTTAGAAAGTATTTCAGACATCTTTGGATATGAAGGCTTGTTAACGATTTTACCTCTAAACAGGTATAAATTAGATTTGATTTCTATCAGTGTTAATAATATGAAGTTAAATAATTCATTAAATTGTTATAAATAAACATAACATGTTACAAATCACAAATTTTAGATTTTCTATAATCTCGAGAGATTGTTATCTAACGATATAAATTATTATTAGATAGTCACAGTGACATATACATTCTGATAACAGATCAGTGTTAGTTAGGCCATTATGTATTATGATAATGACAATTAATGAATAATAAATGTAAAATGCAAGAATAAGAAATAAAAATACAGGTAATTTGTTGCTATTTTTCATATCGGTAGAAAAATACGAACTCATTTTTATGAATAGGTAGCTTAATTATTGGAGCTTTTCTGTGTCATCGTTAGTTTATGCACGCTATATTTTTTCTTTTCAAATAAACAATTGATTTCTGAATCATCAATAAATTATACAGACAAAGCTTTAATTATCCAACCACAAACACCTCGTCTAAATAAAGAGTTCCTGAAAATATTCCACTTCGCAACGAGAACAACATCAAAGCATTCAGAGGTAGCGGGCGAATCCGACGTGATACGCTTTACAAATAACCAGTAGTCAGGACAAGAGCTGTCGGCACTGAGACATCGCCCACGGTCGCCTCGAATCGACTGTGAATTATTTCAGAACTTGTTGCTTTTCAGCGGACACTTTAAAATAATTCACTGGTGTCCATGCTCAAGCTCATGGCTCATTACGATGTGCGTGTTGTGTTATGAATTATGTGTTCTAAATTTAACTGGATTTTGGTGATCCTTTTTGTCGTATAAATATAAACAACATATCGATTAAATAAAAACATTATTTGTTATATAGGTAGATAAAATATAGTCTATTAGTTTTTCACCCGCGGCTTCAACCGCGTAGTCAAAGAAATTTTTCATGGTAATAAGCTGTTTCGCCTCGGTAAAAAGAAACCTCTATCACTAGACTGATTATCTAGACTCCTTATTATATCTGAACAAAAAATACGTTTAAGTAGATAAGTAAGGATGTAGATTTTCAAGGTACAAAGGGCAAGTCTTAATTCTCGCATAGTAACACACTTATAATGTACAATCAGCAAACTAAAACAACCATCTCGATTATAATTTGATCACGAAATTTAAGCTAAACTAAGCAAACAGTTCGACGTTTTATCACCATAAATTCATCCTTATGAATATGTAGAATGATATACATACAAACAAGATCTATGTTGTTACTTTTAATTAAAATTCAAAGTACAGCAGACGCATACAAATTCAGCAGTTACGCTATTGACGCCCTTTCCAAAATAATTATATGTTAGGTGAGTTCGAAAATTACGAGGTTCCCCCAGTCGAGGCGCGCTAGTAATGGCTCGTTAAAGTTGATGAGAGCTCCTCTGATGACTCGTATTTCGCGAGGCGCCGTAGAATCCTATTTCCCCCTAACAAGTTTCAATTTAGCTCTGCAGTATGCTGACGGTACCTGTTGGCCGTACTTTATGTGTTCTGAAGAATGTGGGTGTTCAGTAGGTGCAGCGGTTAAGGAGAGCAAATATTTATGCGTCAGGTAATTCGCTATGCTTTGTTTACTGACATGACAATGACAATACGCCAATAAGCTGAGCTATAAATAAAACTGGTTGGTCATTTTTGGTTTGTATAATTTATGGATTGAATAAAATATTTTGATAATAATTAATAATCAATGAAATAATGGTTACTAGATATTTAATCGATTCTTATAATAAAATAAATACTAGGTACTTGTTTATTTGCTCGTATTCATTAAAACTTTGCTTTATATGAGAAAATCTTCCAGCTATAACTATATAGCAAAATGTAATCATAGTTTTATTGCCAGTGACATAATAAATGCCAAGGAGATCAAAATATCTAGCCGGCGAAATGGCGGTGAACGCTATGCAAAGCGAGGCTTCACTGATCCTTCTAATTATATCTAACGGCCTCATGCCGTTTACACAGAGACATTAAAATTAACTGCACCGTGCGTTTGATCTTTCCATTAGGGCACAACTATAAATAAAGTTCTAATAAAAACAACATAGAGTCATGAGTCAATCCGTGTTGAAAGCGGCTTCAAACAATGCAACTCATCACTTTATATCTTCGTACTGTACAGTTTTATTTAAACTTGGGCCCGACACGACAGGAATTCAATATAAGTTGGGCGGTTTACACTGTACCGAAGTTATTTTAACGTTCGCGCACGGATGAAATATTTCTCTGCTAAAAATTTGAACTGGAAGTTTCGGAATAGTCTTTGTAAATTGGCGATAAAATTGCGGAGAAACAAGGCGGAGCGCGCGGTAACAAAAAGAAGACACAACGTCGTTTGTTGGCTTCGAGATAAAAGTCGCCTCGCATTGTTCTAGAAATGGAGTAAAAACAAAAGATCGGCGCACTCGACTTAGAGCAACGGTCATAATTAATTACACTCATTCGGAGAAATGCAAACCATCGACCGGTGAAACGTGTTTTCAATACTGAAAGAAGCGCATAAATTATTCGAACACATGCGGCTATATCATATTAAATGGAACAGGTTAATTATCGTTAAAAACGCGCATTAATATTAAGTTCGAATGTTAGTTTTTCTTTAGACGGTGCCAGACGTTTATTAATTTGGCTTGTCAAAGACGGATTCTAGTTTCTTTTGAAAATAGGCAAACAATGCTCTAGAGGTCATTGTCCGACGCAATATCTCTATTTGACTTATATTTAAGGTAAGAGACCTGGTTAAGGAATATTTTACGATCCAAATAAGGCTAAAGTAAAGCGATAAGCATAAAATATCTCACTTTATGTTTACACATTGTTTAATGCGTCATAATTACTGCGAAATAATTCCCAAGCTTATTCTTACCTCATAATAATTCTTAATCAAATGATTACAAATGGATAATATTATATAATTGTGGAAACTTAGTATGGCAAATGACACAAAAATCAGGAATTTAAAACCGGAACCAATAAATGAGTCACTCAGAAGCGCGCTCCCGTTTTCATTCTTCCCACGTCATCTCTAACCAATTAGTTGTATTGAAAAATCTTAAAATTTCTCTACAAAGCTCTAGAGTAATAAAAATAAAGTTGTGCTAACATGGTCGTTCACTTTACGTACAAGGAGAACCCATCTAAGCCAAGTGCTAACCCCCGATAGAAATAACTGCACTGTTATGGACCTACTACGGTAATTTTCATTGCCTCTTGCCTGGACATGGTAAATTAAGTCAATTAATGTTTGAACTGCACCGAGTATGAAGCTCTTATGTTCGCTACGGGAAAGGAGTGTAAAATTGTATTACTTTGTAGCAAGATATTGATTATAGGTGAACAAAGATTTTGTAGACTAGTAAAGAATCTTAAATAGTTGGCAGCGTGATTCTTCTAAAATTAATTGTAGCTCCAATTTTTTATAAATGATTACTATTATAAATGATACTATATTACGATATGATCACATTCTGTAGAAGCACCTCAACGTCTGTGCGTGCAGTATAAATTTTGTATTGGCATTATATTGTTTTAGTTCCACTTTTGAAGATAAATACTTTACTACATGAAAATTATTCTCAAAATCAACGTCGTTCCCATATTCTAGCTTATAAGCTACAAAACTCTTTAAAGTTCGTGTTAAATAACCAACAATCAGTATTTGACTATAAAATACCTATACAAACATTCGAACGAGTACTTAAAATCTCATACGACCAATAAATTCCCCGAAAACAAGGCACGTAAAATAAAGGCTTTTAAAGCACAATTTTCAGACATATCTCCGTAAGCAAAAACTTTGCGATGTGTGTCACGTCACTCACATTCGTGTAGGTTTTATTTCTGCCCCTACTAATCCGTCAGCCGACATTTTTGTTCCCCGTGACCTAATTTTGTCGGAATGTCAGGAAAAATGTATTAGAGCCTAGAGGAAAACTCGCGTATCACTAATGCTACGTAACTATTAATCATATCAACACAATGCATGCCGACATAAAAAAGGGAAAGGTTTATGGTGTCGTGTTAGAGAAATTGTTATGGAGACAACTCTTGTCAAGGGAGGGTTAAAATCAACAAATCGTTTAAATTGATAAAAGGAGTTTAAGCTTAACAGAAGCACTGTATTACCATATGATTACAATTGTGTTAAAAGCACGTTCGTTGCCTATTTAACCACGTTATTTAAAAGATTAACTAAGATTATGATTTATTTATTCATAATATGTATTATTATATGCGTAGGTATCGGAAATATGCAAGCATGAATGAAATATAATTGCGACGAAAATATTCAGAACAACAGTTAAGTCCAGAGAAAAGCTCGGTTGACCATCTAATTTTAACATTAAACATGAATTCGTGAAAGCGCGTTCAAGCCAGCTGTTTAAGTTTTTGTTCGGAACTCCGCGCACTATGTAAAACACCACATTATGCGTGTCACCGCGACGTTCACGCTCACTACAGCTCAATTATATACACCTAAAATAACATCTTCCCTGGGTGGTCTACCCGGAATAGATGGTAATGAATATACGCCCGGATAAAGTATTCAAACTTTTATTGAACGTGAGGTAAACGTTGTAAAATTTTATTAGTGTTTTTCCTTGCTATCGTGGTACGTGCTTTCTTATCCGGTTGTATTTTAAAATGAAGGAGGTGAGGCAAGATAAGACTAGTTTATCTCAGCTCTCGGTAAAGAGTCCAGTTTTTTCCGTCTTTCTAGTTAAAACTTTATTAGATTGCATGTTTCATTTTTATCACTTAAGCTTGAATATGTTGTTATCGTCACTTAAAACCTCATTCATACAATTGTTATTACATAATTCGTCAACCATCAAACAAAATTGTCATCACTAGTTCATATATTATACACTAGTTCATATTTTCTGGGAATAAAATAGCAATTCACACAATAATATGTATAATTAACATTTTTGTTTCATCGTTCCCTGGATTACGTATAGTTCAATAGTGTATGGTTAAACACAATAGAGATCTAGGATAGATCTCTATTGCGTTTATTGGCGTGGCGTTATGGCGTGTCTACAATAGATTCAGTGGAGCGATATATGCCGAAAATCACTGCGCTACAATTTAAGGCTCTTGCGTGCAATCGAGGCTTCGCACGCTGTATTTGAAATTTATTTGGCGTAGCCTAGACAGGCAAATTGGTTCGTTGTGATATTATACCGCGGAGGTACGGTAATAGCGTGTAACACAGCTTAAAATGCAAATAATTGTTATAACCTACTCGTATATCGTGGAGTTAGCACGAGTAATGGGGCTATTGTTCACGGCGTGCATACATTGAATAAACATAGTAAGCTTGGGTTTAGAAGTGAAAACATTCACCGTGTTTGTTTGGGGAGAGATGGATTCGAATGTGCTAATTGAATGGTGTAAATCGTAGTCTATCAATGCTGTGGACGTGGGTATTAATGATTTGTTATTTTTTCCTTTGTATGACCGAAATATGCTAATTTAACTTTCATTGTTATGAATAAGTTTGTGAGTGTGTTCTTGATGAATTTTTGAACGATTAACAGCAAATTTAGGGCGAACTAAAAAAAAATCATAAACGTTTTATCCTTTAGCTTTTTAAATCTTTGATGTTTAATATTTAATGGTTTCCATTTATTTCACGCGTCAAGTATGAGATGGGCATTACGCCCTCAATCCGCGAGTGTTTGTTTAAATTTCGATTTGTTTATTTAATAAAAAAAGCATTAGTCGTTAGCAGATGCAAGTCATGCATGCCATAAATTTTTTATGTGTTTTCTCTGTAAGCATTCCAGTCAAGAGGACTTTCGATTTCTTTGTAACTGCATTGTGATTATAAAGCCTGTCTAATTTTTTTGTTACTGAAACATGTAACTTTCGAATTTTTCTCTTGCATCAAGGCAGGTTAATTATAAAATCTTTTAAACCGATCATATGGAGGCTGTAGCATTTCACGAAGCTTCCAGAAAGTTCCATTCTGGAATTCGATTTGTTCTGAATCATTTTAATGATATGTTTTACTTCATTTAGTTGTTTGTTATTTTTATTAATTATTGTTGAGTAAGTGATGTCAATTCTTTTTTATACAAGCAATATAAATCACAATCATTTCTAATCGATTCGCCGCACCGGATTCACTTGTTATCGATACAAAATTAACGATTTCACACAAACTAACTTCCAAGAAACCAATAAAATGATTTAGTCAAATAAATTGTCTGTTGTAAAAGTTCAACGGGTATACCAAAAAAACACAGATTTTAACATAGTCTTTAACTTAGAACATTGCGTTGGACAATAGGAATTTCAACATAAAATAAAAATATGATTTCTCTATAAAACTATAAACCCGTGTAAATTTGGCTTCTATAAAATGGTGTACTGTCGTAGTGGGATTTATGCGAGCGTGATTCATTCTGATGTTGACAGTTATAGCCCAGCGGATATTGCACTTTTGCACCGTCCACCGAATTTATGTGTTATAACTTATAATAACCGAATGCTTCCGTATCATCTGACCCTATTTCCTTATGATCGAGTTGAAACTTAAAATATAAATTTTGACACTAATCCCATTGATGCTACACGAAATAAATTGCCGGATTAACTCCATTGAAAGTCTATTAAAATGTGTGTAGGATGATTTGCGTTTCCTACACTGTCCTAGATCAGAAATTGGTTTTGTAAAATTTCGTATTCAACTTTTTGCACACGTTGTTTTTATGTATAGTTATTTTTCTTTTCTATATGATTTGATATTCTAATATTTAATGATAAGTAAGATTTAATTAACCAAATGCAGTTCTAGCTAAATAACTCTTTAAGGAACATCACGAGTTTTCTTTAGCTCTATGAACGCATTCAGAATGTTAGTCACTTCTCAAAAATAACTCTTATGAATGAAGACATTGTATAATATATTGTAGTCATTGCAATTTTATGTTAAGTGTCGCTTAGTGGTTACGCTTAAGAACCGTTAACATTTAACCGTAAAAGTTTTATCTTGTGTGGTCTGGACATTTAAATCAATTGCACTTGAAGTTTCAATGAATCCTCCAAAGTTTTGTATGAAGATTATTTATGAAGAAATAAAGCATGGATGTGTTGTGGGAATTATTACTTATTGCTTATAACAATGTATCTTTAATTTGTTTTTACCTGTTAGAAGAAACACTTGGATTATCATGAAATATCGTGCTATTTGCTAAACAGTGTAAATTAAAAATTAGTTTTATTGATATTTTTTACGCTCAATTAACTATATTAATTTACTTACGAACGTAAATTAATAGAGATGATCATATAACATAAATCTGTTGTATTAAGCTTCATTAAGAAGTTATATAAAAGTTATATAATAACAGATTGGAACTATATCGAGCCTAAACTCCTTAGTATGCAAAAGACGAAATTGTGCGAATTCATTGATAAACTTTCGCCTATGAAATTCTGAGATAAACTACTGTCTAACTATGCGCTGACAATGGACTTTCTATTTGAAGATTAAATTCAGAAACTTGCTCAATGCTCATATTGTCTGTATAAGTTAGCTACTGTGCTATTCTTTAATCGACTTTTTTTGATCAATATTTTATTTTTACGTTCCTATAATAAAACCACACTTGTCTAAATATTATTTAAATTAGCAAAACAAAAGCTAATTCAAACTATCCTCACTTTTTTATTCATTTCAAATTGTTACAACCTCGTGGGAAATACCGACCGCGGCCCAAACTTTTCTCATACTATTTTTAAACTAAACGCCTCTTAGGCAACAAAGTACCATTTTAACTACAACAAGAGATAGTAAACAAAATTTACAACTGCGCGGTATTTTTATATTTATTTTCAAAAGTTGCATGTAAGTCCCATAAAACGTTCCGTAAACTATGGGATCGGGCAGTTCTAGGACTGATCACTCATCGCTCGTATTTACGGCTCTTTGATTTATTTTGTTATCTCTTTATTGCTCAGCTAACGACAAGCGTTCTACTTGGAAGATTAATCACCCGCGTCAACGTGATTTAGCAGAGCAACCGATATTTAATGTCCGCCGTTTAATGGAATCGGAATTATATTTAGACGCTCTAAGCGCTCGAATGCCCAATCATCGATGAGTTATTGCAATAATTAGATTTATATTCTTGTTCGGGCTGACAGAATGCGAGAGTATTGTAGCGTTCTGAGGTAACAGACAATCCATTGCATTAACTTGTCGTGCATGTTCCAGGAAATATCTCTATTAGAATAATATGTATTTCATTTCGCATTATCAAATACCGGCAACGTTCTTGACGAGCAAAGTTGGAAAGTACCAAAATATTTTAACATTTTTGGGGTGTAGATAAGTATTAAACATACATTTTTGTTATATTCTTCTTATATTAAGAATATAACCAACACTTTCAGATACTTAGATACAATAATGATCCACTGCATCGATAAAGTTTTCGTCGTTAATACATAACTTGTATTGTGTGCCATAACTACATATTAAATAATACAATTTATTAACGACTGCAACAAAATATAATTATGAAATACCAATTCAGTTGTATATTTTAAATTAACCTACCTCTCGATAGCATTACGTAAAGGTGAATAAGGATGAAGAGATATTTTTTATTACAAGTTAATGTCTCAATATTTTGTGTAAGGTAAAAATAATTATCGCGTCGCGGTATCACACTGTAGAGTAAATACAAACAGCATTTTACCCATAAATTTATGCGTTAATAAAATATGACATGGAGGAGTTGATGTCAAAAATAAACAGAGGCGTGGGAAAAGAGCAAATCTTATATATTTCATAAATAAGAAGCGACATAAGTAAACAAATGTAAACCGCTTAGCCTGAATGTAAACGCCTACATGCTTTGAGTGTTATTTGAAATTCACTATTCCGTTTTGGAATTATTTATGAACCTTCGTGGGTTTCATACATCGTGTTTTTACTATTAATATCATATCCCCTTTCTAAACTTCTTGTTTGTTACTAATTTGGACGAAATAAAACACATAAATAAATTGAGTATAGATGCATAGAGCAGATATTAATATTTATACAAATTAAATTAACTATGGAGCGAAATTAACCTTAATTATAAATTCTTAAAATATTCCTACCTATTCTAATATTCATAAACATTTAAGAATACTCAACTCAAATTTTAAAGAAGTCGTAACTTTTAAATTCGGAACCCCAGCATAAATTTTAATAAATTAAAAACATTAAACTATAGAATGATAGAATGTCACTAAAATTCCATTTAATTCATTCAAATGATTACCAACTTTGATCACAGATAATAAATTTGAAACAACAAAACCAATTTTCCTACACAATATCAACTCTATAAATAGAGTAAGTATCACAATTGCTTCAAGCAGGTCGTTTAAATTTCCGTATTAAAGGCAAAGCACTTTTCGCTCGTAAACAAGGACAATTATCATTTGTATTCCAT
Source organism: Colias eurytheme (assembly GCA_907164685.1). Classification (NCBI taxonomy): domain Eukaryota; kingdom Metazoa; phylum Arthropoda; class Insecta; order Lepidoptera; family Pieridae; genus Colias; species Colias eurytheme. Next base: position 6,760 of record CAJQZN010043878.1, on the reverse strand, counting down.
CAGATGCACTTAGGCTACACGTACAAATGGACTACTATTACTTATCTATTGATAAGCTCGTGTTGAAATTAAAAGCCTGTAAGGCTCTTCCCACGCGGTAATAACAGGTTCAGAGTTATATCTTTGACGATATACTTCGACTGATCTTATGAGAGAACAATTCCAGTACATTACACTTCATTAAGAATCATATTTATATACAAGGATAAAAGATATCGATAAAAAACGATTGCAGCGTCGAATGCGACATTTTGCTATCGCGAAGAACTGGCTGTCATAAGGAAGATAGAGGAATTAATTAATATATTAAACGGTCACTTAGTGAGAAAACGTGTTTGTTTTTTTTAAGTATACTTTTCATAATTTAATATCTGTAGCTAAAGAGACAAGTTCTCTATGCACAATAATTTAAAAATAAATTGCCACCACTCTGGAGTCTTTTAACAAGAATAACATTTGTTATTTGCAACTTGCGAAGTATAACACAGTATTAATTAATTAAATATTTATTTATTTAAATTTCTCTCTAACTCTGGAATTACGTGATTTATCACCTTAAGTTTTCATACTATGATCAATGACCAGGAACAAAATATAACGAAGGTCTCTCCCTATTAAAAGCTTTAAATATCATGGTTGATAAGAGATAAATTTAATTGGTGCGTTCAGGTAATCAAATTCAATCGCTTGTAGGCGGTGGCGCCAGTAACTGGCTACTTAAATAACTACCGACTTTCAATTATAAGTTTCGGTATTTCAATGATTAGTAGTCAACACTTTCGATTGAGCTGTTCCACATAGTAATCATGGTTTAATTTGAAGCCAGTTATTTTGATTGGGTGAATGGGACTCCGTTAGCAAGGACCTCTTTGATTGAATAATTATGGAGGAATTTATGACATCGAGGTGATTTCGGAAATCATACATTTCGTGGGAATTTAAAGATTAAGTTTATATTATAGTATTAGTAAATAATAGACAAACATGAAATAGAATAAAGCGTATGATAAGAAAGTATAAGTGGAATAATTAGGCCACGTGCATGAAAAAGGGGTTTAAAAATAGGTTAAAATGTAGGTAGGTTCATGTATTCATTCATTCATGTTTCTAGTTTACTTCAAATAATTTTAAACATTACAATAGTATTTAGTGATTGCGTAGGTGCGTAATTTAATAATAATATACACATCATTCGTCTTTCTAATTTATAACAATACGTAACTAAATATTAAGACGAAAATAATACTTCACGTGTCACAGGATAAAGGTCGAATTATTTATCATCAAATAAATATAATTTAACGTTGTTTGTTCAAGTATTATGTAACTTTGATGTAATAATAGATGTATTTCGGCTTCGTGGGTGGTAACTTCTATAAATAGAGATAAATCTTTCATCCCGTATTGTGCTTTGTCAGTTTTGATTCATAATTGTCACATTTAAATGACGCCACTTTGAATAGAATTGGGAAATTTAAAGATAAACTATTGAATGATATACGAGGAAACATAAAATTCAATACAACTTATTGTTATGTTCGCTACTAATATTTTAAATTAATGTTTGTGAGTTTTTTTGTATGTTGGAGTTTCAATGATCATTAAATAGATGAACAAATATCAATACAATTTGAAATCGGTAGTTCGCACATAAAAAAATGAGTTAATCTAGACTCTACATATTATATCCTGGTACAATTTGTCGAACGAAGTCGTGGATTTTGATCCATAATTATACCTATTGTATATCTATTATAAAATATCATAAAATCTTCACATTTAAGGTCAAATATTTATATTTTATAATAAACCCTGGATTATTTATAGCGATCGCACAAATTACAAGTTAATTTCAATCCCATTGCCAATCAAGCGATTCCCATGAACCGCACCGAATAATTTAAAGCCGGTGCTTTTTCTACGGTATTTTACGGGCATTAAAGTTGGCATGGTAATAGTTCTCGCGCTTCGACTTGATTCGAGACGGGCCGGTGGGCGGCGGCGCCAATGTCTGCTTTGATAGAACATGGAATTACAGACTTGAATTACTATCAGAGAACGGTGATTATTAGCCCGTATTTCTGGATTAGTAATTACAGAAACTGTGTGTATTGCATGCCATTACGCCGATGGTTGTGTGGTCTGTTCGGAAAGGGATGTGGAATTATGTGAATCATGTTTGAATTAGTTAACGGTTTTAGTTGAAAATAGATCTTCTTTCACATAAAGTAGACTTAAAGAGGTAAGCCTACTTGTAAAGACTATGAATTTACTAACATTTCGAATATAACCTCTTCACATTTGCATTTCATATCAAATGTATAAATTATGTTTTAGCCAAATTGCAAAACATAGAAGCAGATTCAAGGCCTCATAAATGTCGCTAGAATTTACGTAAATGAATGCCTCTGTGGAGGTACGAACACAAGAAATTAATGCTGTCAAAAACTTACACTATCCATCAGTTAGAAGCTAACCTCGTAGTCACGAAGGTCTTATTAAATTTTGACCAAGCTTAAAATGTTTATTCAGCAAGTTTTGTACTATTTTAAAAGTATATTTTATTTATCTATCTATGTACTTCATTTTTCTTCAACTTTTGGTTCTCTGAAGGTATTAATTGCGTTAAAATCCAGTGTCTGAATGAATACTAATGATAGTATAGGTAGTATTTTATTATTACCTATCTGTGCTAAAAATATAAAAATATATGAGATTGAATGTAGCTTGATGTCTTATTGAGAGTTAAATTACGTTTTTTGAGTCTTAATTATCCTTTATATACTGTTTATTTACCATTACTATAATTTTCGCTCAGTATGCAGATACGTGACGAAAGTAAATTAATGAAAGCAATCTGTCTGAGCGTAACAAATCATTAAAATTATATCTGTCGGCGGACATATTTAACGCGAGTCGTGCCTTTTGTTCCGTTGTTTATTGAAATTAATATTTAATTTACACGTCATGTAAATGGATATAAGCGAGGCGAAAATGTAAATTTTGCAACGTGTATTAATTTGACGTTAACACGAAAATGCTTGCATGCGCCCTTTTTGAGAACATTAGGTACGTTTTATTAGTTTAATATTTACGTATAAATGTTTTATGCGCATCATGTCCTCGTGTAATAAAACTATGATATTATATTCTTTCAGCAGACAATGGATGTATGAAATATAGGCGAACATTTTATGAAAAGTTAAGTAGTAGAAATAATTCCAATTGTTTACGGAACTACTTTTTACATTTTAATTGCTGATTTATCATTTATATCAATATATTATATCGAAATCTTCCGAAATAAAATATGTTTCAGATTTACTCCGCGACGCTACAAGTTTTTTAATTTTTTTACCGTTTCCTATATATAGTTAGTTTAATTAAATTTAAAAATGGGTCAAAAAACAGGTTGTAGCAGAGTTTGTTGTAGCCAACCTGTTGAGCCGATACTTGAAGTTTAAACACTAACATTCAAACTATCATTAAAGCCTTAAATATTATACACTCTGCACAGCACCCGTAATTTCATGGAAATAAAACCTCGATAAAATCATATTCGACACATTAACTTCACTTATCTGTTATCATAATAAAGTAATTTTACGAGATTAGTTCGATGTTATGGTAAGGGATTACGGCGCATATTTATTTAAATTGATCAACAAATCAGTATCAGAAACGCAGTTTAAAACCTGCCCACGCCTGGAACGGCGTTAAAGTGTACAAATTATTATCTAATTGTTATCCGTAGTTTATCTATAAGCCACAGATTATAAAATCGTAGCGGAATTTCTGTTGCGTAACTGGTTATAATGATATGTAGCTTCATAAAACGGTTTTTTCGACATGATGAAAAATGAATATATTTTGAATAAATAATTAAAAACAATTTTAATACGACTGTTTTGGTGTTAAATATGCTATTTTTAGTCAGACTGATGATTCTTTTTTATTGTGATGGTGATTGTCACAGAAAGGTCTAATTGTAACACAAACACAATTCCTAGACCAAGGAGCTGATCCAATATACGAGTAACCTAGTAGTAAAGTGAAAAATAACAGGTTTGAAGCTAAAGCCGTAAACGATGAAGCTTTACTCAGCGTAAGCCGATGATATTTCTTTGTATAATAATGATATGACAAGTCGCACGTTGTTTCGTATTCATCATGGTTACCCGCTATTAAGCCGCAGACGCCCGGATTCACCGCCTCCCCGTGGCCACTATTTGCATAATAATTTTTACTTATGAATAGGTATTAAGGCGTTATTGCACTTATAAATATTTACAGGTATTCCAGCCATAATGTTGTGGGAGTGAGCGCCGATCTTCTTGTCAAGTGCTGACAGAGACTTCGCTTGTACCAGGAAGGCATGATAAATGTAATTTCGCTATAATGAACATTTTGTGCTGCGTACAATGCGCTCTATTACAACAATTATAGTGTGTTGTGTTCGTGAAGTAAGTAATAAATAACTATAGACGATGATGTCTTTGATAGATTAATTAAGGCAGGGTCAACATTTGAACTTCGCATCTGTGAATTCATAGAATTTTTTAAATCAAATGTTGTTTCTTATATTGTTAACTAAATAATATTAGACATCTCATCAATCTATTTTTACCATCTATTCGGAAAATAGAGAGCAAGATATAACAGAAAAAATTATCATTTATTTATTTTTTCTGTTAGAAAAACCTTTACCTTTAGAAAAACTATTTTTGACACGAAGTAGGCACTTATTTTTATTCCTTTGCCATACAATTATCCTGTTTTCGCTAAATATACAAAAGTGTTGTATCCTAGTACGACCTTTTTCACAATTCGACCTTGTGAGTTGTAAAAATTGTTTTCCTAGTCTCATACAAGTAGGTTTATTACCATTGTCCCATCATTTCCATATAATAAAAATGTTTGAGTTGTGTGTTTTTTCCTTTTTCTCTTTGGTGATCTGTTTTTTGCTGTACACGAATTCGATTTGTGAATGTATCTGAGTGTTTTCATGTTATCGTATTTATGTTATCATTTGTATGTGGAATAAAGAGGGAAAAGACATCAGTATTTATATTAAATCGTGAAATTTGTTATTCGTAACATTTACATTGTTAATTAAAATAATAAATTGAGAAAGGAGCAAACGAGGATAAGAACGAGGAGACGTCTGTTGGCAATTGCAAATTTTAACAAAAATTTTAACATTCGATAAAATAAACAAAAATAGGATAGTAGTAATGTCACAGAATAATAACTAGTAGCGTTATGTGTATATTTTTGTCTGTTTTCTATTTATGATGGTGTCTTTTTTATGTGTAAGAATTCTTTAAAATAGAGCACACATTACATACCAGTACGTTAAGTTTAACGCATCAATCCCAAAACACATTTAACATTTCAATACCATTCAAAGACAAGAAAAATAACTCCACAAAGCTAACAAACTCGTCCGTATTATCATCCCCATCACGTACTCTTGTTTGTGGAACATATTGAAATAGATCAAAGGACACGATACACGTAAAAGCTTCCGTTTAATCAAACAATTGTTAAAACCACGCTAAAAACTAAACCAGGAGTATGTTCTGTATATTAAGCAAACTACTTGACCTTAAATGAGCCTCCTAAGCCAGTAAGTAAATGTTAAATGTTTGTTTATTTGGTCAATACTTTGGAAAACACGATAGTACCATGTCTGTACTTATAAACTACTTTTAATATTACAGCCAGTAAGGTTATTATTATATAGTCTCCTTGTGGTACAATGAAAACGTTTGTTTTGGTTTAGGTCAAAAAATGTTTGAATGAAAAATGTATACATCATGCTACAGTATTCCGAATCCATTATATTGTCTTCAAATACCTTTCTTAAGTGTTATAAACGTACATTCTACTAAGTAGAGTTTCGTCCCAATATGCTAAAATTTTACTTACATAAACATGTGTGAAATTTCCTTTAAAATTCATTTCTAAAAGCCCCAAATAGTTTTACCTACCTTCTCCCATATCGCCAATATCTCGGCACACTTCCCATAGAATTCGCGACATCTGTTAATTACCGGCCCGTATCAATGGTTACAATCGTGAACCCTCATATTTTACAAAATATTTTAACGACGAAACTTTCGGGTTCTATTGAGTTTCGATATTTGGAAGCCAGGTAAAGTTATGTAATGGCTCGGATGCGTGACCGCACTTTTGAATGGCTGCTATCTGAGGGTGTTTTATTGAAAAAGTGTAAGTCGTGAGGAGACTACGTGACGACAGAATGTCGCCATAAATATGACTAATGTCTATTGAATTTTGGTTTACGGTTTCAAACATATAGTAGTTTACCACGTGAGATATTTTGCTGGACTTAAAATAAAGTAGGAACGTCTAATAATTATTAGAATTTTATTAAAGTTTATATTATAATGGTTAGGGAGCCAGGTGCAAATTTGGTTAACTATTTCCTCTCAAGAGATAATTCGTCAGACGCATGAGAGTATAGTATTATAAAGCCTCGTGAACGTCAGCTGGCGCTCGGTTGGGGGGGTGCCTCCCACGCACATAGGAAAAAAAAATACATTTATTCATTCATTTCCTCTCAGCTAAAAATTTGTCAAATTGTAGCTAACCCAATATCTCAACGAAAAAAAATAGTCAGCTGGTTACAACATGGTGTATTATACGTCAGCTGGTGTCTCGAACATGAAAGTTAAATTTAAAGAAAAATTTATTTTCCGTTATTTCCTCTCAAACAAAAATTTACCTGATGATA
>CAJQZN010043876.1:0-18588 GCA_907164685.1 Colias eurytheme | reverse complement strand
TATCATCTAATAGAAGATTGGTAATTTTGCTTTATACGCACCCTTAACATGAAATTCTATCAAGTAAATAAAGATTATGAATTACTTTAAAGTGCATTAAAGCACCTATCAGGTACTTTACGCCTTTGCAATTATTTCTCTTAGCAAAGTTAATCAAGTTGTTAAAGTGTATAAAACCTTTATGGCAAACTTCTTTGTGCATAAAGCAAAGCCAGTATAGCAGGGAAATAATAATTTTCTTGACCCATTTAATTTTAACTTTGTACCTTTATCGTTTTAATGATTTTAATTCTGCAATAAAACTTAATTTTATAATAATATGTAGGTACTGTATTTAAATATGTAGTATGTTCTGGAATTACAAAATCGATAAGGCCCAGTTATTAACATTTCTATAAAAAAACTACGCAGAAACCATTGATTACTCTACTACTAATAACGGGATCTATGCTGGTTTTCCTTTGAAAACGCGGGTGAAGCCGCGGGCGGATACAAGTTTTACATATTTTATAGTAGATATAGTGAACGTAACTTATTCCCTTTTACACATTAAATCAATCAGGACTAACCACTACATCAAATCAAATATAAACAAACACCAATTAGTATCGCATTACGATTGCTCCTATTTTTATACATGTTATCATGAATAAACCCTCAGAAGCCCACGCAAATACCCACTTATTGCAAATACGCTTGATGTTGTTCATTACTTAGCGGGGACAGGTATTTCAGTATCTATACTAATATTATAAAGAGGAAAGGTTTGTAATTATGTAATTATGTATGTATGGTTTTCACGCATAAACTACTGGACCGATTTCAAAAATTCTTTCACCATTAAAAAGCTGCATCTTCACTGAGCAACATAGTCTAGAGATTTTATCCGGGAAATCCCATGGGAACGGGAACTATGCGGGTTTTTCTTTGAAAACGCGGGCGAAGCCGCAGGCGGAAAGCTAGTCATGAATAAACCCTCAGAAGCCCACGCAAATACCCACTTATTGCAAATACGCTTGATGTTGTTCATTACTTAGTGGGGACAGGTATGTATACTCCTATATCTTTATATACCGGTACATTTAATAAAGTGAAATACTCTTAGTATCATCCATAATGGGATTAGATACATCTTAAAAATATTGGGATGTGAGTTTGTGAAATATGGCCGAAGTTATGGCTGAGAGGTCGAACTTTTAAGTTTTCTGAGGCATGACAAACATACGGGTGATTTTTCTTAGCGTTTTAAAATATAGGTAGCTGCTGGATTTCTTTACTGTGTACATTTTAAGTAAAATGGTAGAATCTTTTATCCTGAATCTCCTTCTTCCGCCTCTCTTACTGTAAATCGATGAAATCTGAAAAAAAAAAATATTATACTACTCAAATTAAAAACTAATGTAAATCTTTAAATTGTTGTTTTTCTTATAGCAAATTTTGTCTTAATATACGAGGGTTTGAATCGATATTTTTTTGTTCACAAAATTTAAATATAATGACATAAAAATTTCAATGAAAAAAGATTCCATTTAAACAAGAAGACTTTATCATAACATTATCCATTCTACCTAATCACATCAGACATTAAACTCCGAAATCAAATTCAAATTTTGTAATATTAAAAAGCCCCAGCAAAAAGGTTAGCGACCCGTGACAAAAGAAACAAATTTGAAAAAGTATTCCACTCCAAACTCAACTGACCCGATAATTGAATCGCTAAATTAACGAAATAGATTTCGAATCACGAAAAAGTAACTTTTATAATCATTACGAAAGTCGTTTCGCAAAAAATGGAGAAAATTCACGGTAGGCAAAAATTGCTTATTTCGCGTAGCCGAGGTGAAATAACCGTTCCACTGAAGCCAGGCCTCTTGTACTGTTAAATTAAACCGTTATGCCTCAAATATACGATTTTCGGTCTTTAAATGTTGGTCGTTTGTTACCCGCGTGTGATGGAAACGTGCGCAGGGTTTGCGTTTTAAATTTAAACTGTATTTTAAATGCAAAACAGTGTGCATACATTATTTTGTTCGAATGTATCTTGACAACGTTTTTATCGGCTTTTGAGGGAATGAACAAGTTATTGAAATTCGTAATGCAAGGAATTTCACGTTGAAACAAGTAGTGGTAGTAGATGTGTGAGGCAATTATTAGTAGTTTAGTTACGAATAGTAAGGGAGTTAGCTCTATCCAAGTGCTCTATCCATTATTGGCATATTCTATAAGTAAATGGAACGAAAAGTAGTTCGCATTGTAGATCAAAATGCCTATTCCCAAAAAGTTTGCAACAGACAGATGGACTAAAAATGAATACCTACCTTTCGCTTTTCTTACCAGTTTTTCCCGTGACGTTATAATATCAAACATTTAATTTAACTTTTTTCCTCATTTCCCTATCACTCGGTAGTCGTTTCCTTCCAAATTACTGTCAAATGTTAACATTGTAAGCGATCCTTATTCTCTATATAATATTAAATAGGTACCTTACATAATACTTACTCAATTAAACAATATATATCTATTATGTACTACCTTAGTTCTGAAAACGTAATCAAAATAAAAACCGGAAATTTAAACATTTAAAACAAGCATTACCAGGAGCATACTCATAAACACAGCGTATTAAAAATAAAACGCAAAGAAGTTCAACAATAATCAGTAGCAGTAAAAGCTAATGGTGAAAGTTAATATACATGCGGGTGTTAAGAAATAAACAGGTGTACTCGTGCTCCAGATTCAGTAATTAGGTTCATCCACACTGCGAGCATCCTCGCGAAGCAATTACTAAGCGAACTAGCTAGGTTTATGTGAACTTGACTCTCGTATAAAACCCGTGTGTTGCCATTTTTCACGACTGACCACGTCCACACTTACCGAGCTTTAACTAGGTGAATCCACATAATATATTAAGTATATTGAGTACGCAATCGCCAAAATATTTAATATGAAATATATTGAGTAATTGGGCGATTCCATACAGATCAAACAGCCTCGCAAAGAAATTGGTGCGTGAAGCATCTTGGTCTATGTGAACATAGCTCCCGCAAAAAGCACGTACGCCATTTTTTTCGGCCGAGCCCTGTCTACACTTACCAAATTATTTCGCGCGGATAATACTTCGTGAAGCTGTTGCTCTAACTGTTCATTTTTTAACACCCTTATGTAATGCTTCGCGAGGCTGCTCGCTCTGTAGTCTGTAGACCCCTCAAAGTTGCTAACTACTGTACCGTATCATCCATTATGATATAAAGTGCGAGTGAAACGACAATTTCGCGGCAGGAATGAAGCCAACTAATTAAAATGGTGTTAAAGTTGGGCCCTTGGGGGTCGTAAAAACTTCGGGCAGGTTATACTCAAAGTTCACAAGGGTGCAGGCGAAGGGTTTGAGTTAGTTTCGAAATGGAGCTCCGTGTGTCGTATGCGGTGAGGAGTTGGGATCTCGGTTTACTAAGTTTTCCGTGAAAACTATTTACCTTTGATGAGTGGCAAACTTTATTATTTTATATGAAGTTTTAAACTGTTGAGTGTGCGGGGAAAGTCATTCTGGCTGTAATATAGGTAGTTAGATGATATAAAATTTGACAATAACTTTGTCAGGATGTTTTGAATATAAGATACATTATTTACTTTTTCTTCAGAGGATTTTGATGCAATCATAATTTTAATATAGTCTCATCTATAAGTTGCGAGATTTATATAAAGGGATTTCAGCTTGGATAATAAATGATAACATCTTCAATTTCAACCAGGACCTATATATTAGTTATATATTCATATTTAGATTTAAAAAGCTCTGGCATCTGATATAACTATTATCATAATGTATGTAAGTACTATATATTATGTACTAGTTTTGAACCATGTCTTCAATCGTGGACATTTCCACGTTCAGAAATTTTCATCTCAAATTTATTTCAGACCTTCGCATTTTTGTATAATATAAGTGTTAAGTGGTATTTTCATTTATTTAAATAGAATGATCAGTGATCAGATCTAGAGTTAAGAATGTTGTATAGAAATTAAAAAAAAAACAACTCTATCCTTTGTAGGTATTCATTATTTATTCCTTTTCCTTATTATAAAATATATAATTTTAGTTAGAAAATAAAACAAAACTCTCTTAACATCAACCTTTATTGAAATTATTTTAAAGATACTTTACAAAGAGTTTCATCTGTATGGGCGCGTTGACAAATATATATATTTGCTCTATTAAAACTTAATCACTATTAACAATTCATTAAATGTTAACAACATGAACTAATAATATTGATTCCGTGGACATAAATAACTAAGTGATCTACTAATTGGCATACCGTTCACAAATAAATTATATTTGCTAAAATAAGCGTGTATTTATGAATAGAATTATAATAATACTCTAAAATAACTATTTCGATAAATTAACTATTCATTATAATTTCGGTCAGACAGGTCAACCAGTTGGTAATAATAAACATTGGATTTGTAGACACAAATTGTATATTCAAAACATCACAAATAAGATTCATTTTATAAATGTTGCTATTTCAAGAAATGCGTTACACATGTATACAGGTAATAAAAACTCAAACTAATGATGAAGTATATAAATAAACCGCATGTACACTAAATAGTACAAAGAAAAAATTTCATACAACCGCACCAATCGGTTGCACATTACATGATTTTTGTTTAATTTGTAACAGCTCTACCAGAATAAGTAAGAATTTTGCACGTTCTAAAAAAAACCTTGTCTATGTACTATATATTTACTCATGTAATATAAACTAAGTAAAATAATATTACACCAAATCCATTGTTGATATCAATGGAAAGCCACATAATATATGATAAGTATAATTATTATAATACACTCTCTTTGCCAATATCCGTTACCATAGTATAGAACAGAACTAAATCAAAAGTAATCTTATAAAAAATAAATTAACAAATTTTACAATCCAATCCTCAAATAACAACCAATCAAAATCTTTAAAAATTAGTTAACAAAATCCGCTCCACTACAAAGCTTCATCGAATAACAATTAAACTCAATAACATCACAAACATTTAAATTGGAAACAGTATAAATACAATTTCGAAACCAAGGACAGAGGCTCGAATGAAAAAGTAATTGTGCATCCAATGATGGAAAATGTTCTAAATTCACCACAACCGCAAAAGCATTCATTAAAATTCAATTCTAATTAGTATTTAACCGGTTTTGATTGTGTTTTGATTATTGAATTTCATTTTATATGAATATTGTATAGCCAAACGTGCTTGCATAAATAAAAATAATATCTATCTTTGCTTGTTTCACATTATGTGTAAGAGATAATTTTCACCATTTATTTCAACATCTACAAGTTTCTTTCTATAAATAAGTAGGTATAAAGTAGGTAGCAATTTTTATGGCGTGAATACTGAATACACAATTACATATTATTGTAAAAAAGATACCATTGAATATAATGAATTAAATGGTTTTTGCTTGAGTTTTTTAAATTACACATTGATATCCACCAGTTTTGGGAAGTTTTGCAAATAAATCATTAATAGCCGAATCACATACTGAACCAAGGGATGTTATTTTTACCAAATACAATACAAGATTCAGTCAAAACTAAATGTTCTTTCTCCAAACTCCAAAAACTTACATAATATAAATAACGATATGAACAATGTATATTTTTTTTTGTATAATAAAAATACAGGAATTTATAAACCTCACGTTTTAGTTGCACTAGCAAACGAAAAATAGTCATACAAGTATTACCCACTGCTGTAGAGCAAAAGTTTTATTTTTTCACAGCGAGGTCAAATAGCAAATAAAATCATGGAGTTACGGCGCCGCTTGCAATGCCAAATATTTTGTTATTTTAGATAAAATCTTTAAATGTACGAGTCCTTTAGTTCAAATTGTTTGCCCTGAACAAGGTCACACGTCTACATTATTATCACTAACTGCGTTAGTTTTGCCCTTTAATTTGAGGCCCTTAATTTTCCTGAGGGTCGGGTCACGGGAACACATTTCACCGGATTGAAATACGTGGGATATTTTTGTGGCGAATATTTCAATTAACTGAAATGAGGTGGGTTACTGTAATTATAGATAGCATGTTTCACAATGGAGCTATGTGAGCTAATGTTCTGAATTATTAGAATTTGTTAAATTAAACATTTTTCAATCTAAATTTTGCTAAAAATATAAATGGAAGTGTTGCTTTATATGCGGCAATATTGTTCGATTATAGATAGGTAATGCATTGACATACAGATGACCTCTATGAATATAATTTTACAATTATAATATATTTACATTATGTTAATTTAATATTTTTACAATAAAAACAAATATTTACAAGACTTTTAAAATACTTTTACAACGAGATCGTGATAAAATCCATGGAAATCAGCATATTCAACGCAAACATAATAAGTTTTTAAACAATAAAAAATATTCTTACAATTATATCACATTTCTTTACAAAATCCCTTAAATTATATGTACAGTAAATATACATATTGGTTATTCAACAGACCGTGAATGTAATTTTGAATATGTACATTGTGGTTTCAATTGAATAGAAAGTGCATAATAGCCGAACAAATATCTCATTTATTTAATCTCTTCAATAATAATGCGGTTAACGCAAATGACAGCTTATTTATACAAAGCTTGGCATTCAGACGTTGAAAGTAATTGAATCCAGGAATTAAATCGGCCGTATGCACTGCGGAATCCAATTTACTTTTATAAGATCAAATAATATAAAGAGCAAACTCATAAGGCCGAATAAAATCAAACGTCCCTAAAACTCAATCGGGACGTGAAGCGTAACAAATATCGCAAAATATTTATTATTACTTATCCTTACCCTAACAATAAAAGTAATGATAGGAGGAAAACTGAAATATTTATGCCGACCGGCGAAATAGACGATGTTGTTATGAGATTCCTATAATCCTTCGCCTCGTTTTGAGATGGGTAAGTGTAGGTTCTGTCGGTGACGCTCTTAACCTCGGCGGGACAAGGCAATAACTCCACGGGTATTTGTAATAACGTTCTTTCGTTATCACCTCTCACTCTCTTTGGTTCATCCAAATAACTCTCATCGATTTCGTCGTGAAATTCATCAGTGTTGTCTACATCGTCTCTTATTTTATCACTGTCTATATTATTTTTAGTATCGATCCTCTCGTAATAAGTAAAGTGTGAATTTGGTGAGAGATCAGAGTTGAATTTACAAACGAAGTTCTCGAAGGACGTTCTAACTTTGCTACTCTTCGTCTCGTGGCGTAGTTTGTGCATCCAAGCCAAATGGCAGTCACAATCGAAGTCGTTTCCTGCAACAGTCCGTTTCTTATTAAATTCAATACAACTCGAATCATGATATTTTCAGTACAAAATTTATCGTTATTAATGTTATATTCTATTTGGAATGAGAAATGCTGGAGAAAGAAAAGTAATTAATTTAAATCGTATAATTTTCTTCGTTCAAGTCAGGAAGCACTGAAAAATTAAATTATTTAGTGAATTGAGCATTTATATTTCTATTGAATGAGGTGAATGTGAAATTAACTTTAATGAACTTATTAATAACGTAATAAAATATCAACCAACCTTCTAGAAAGATGTAGCTTTTCTGAAGTTTTAAGTTGTCGTAAATTGGGCGCAGGTTTTCAAATGTAAATCTCTTTAATTTATTATGTCGTAAATCCAAAGCTGACAAACCTCGAACTCCTTCGAACAATCCATCAACTAAAGTTATCAATCTATTATGACTTAAGCTCAATTTCTTTAATTGTGAAAGACCATCGAATGTTCTCTGGGCCAAAATATAAATTTCATTATAATCTAATAATAGTTCTTGGAGGTTCCATAGCTCGATAAATGTAAATGAATTTAAAATAGCTATCTTATTTTTCCTTAAGTCTAATCTCTTTAAATTAGCAAGTCCATCGAAACATTCTTTTTTTAATTCACTTATGTTATTCTTATCGATTTCTAACTCTAGTAAATTTACAAGATGCCTGAATGCACCGTCTTCTATGACGCTTATATTATTACTAGTTAAGAAAAGTTTCTGTAGCGCCGGGAGCTCATAGAAGGTTTCCGTTTCGATTTTCTTGATTTTGTTCTCGTCTAACGTCAGTACTGTGAGATTAGGCAGGTTGAAAAACGCATGTTTGCTCAAAACAACTATTTGATTTTTGGTCAATGTCATTTCGCGAACTGAAGTTACGTTCACGAATGTGTATGACTCAATCTTAGGTATCGAGCTGTACTTTATGCTAAATTGCGTCAATTTTCGCAGATATCTTAGCACTCTCGTGGGCACGAAGCTCAGTCCCCCATCGGCACGTACGTTGAATGCGAGCGTTTCTATGTTCATTTGTGAAGTGAAGCTTGACCACAAAGGGTCCGTTCTGTCTATGCCTCCATTGAACACCCAGCATTCTGTTTTAATAGCTTCGTTTATATCTTGGCTATTTTCGCAGTAGCAGTGCACTTTGGAGTCTCTGTCGCTTATGTCGCAAATATTGATTGCAGTTTGAACAATTTTTTCCTTTTGCTTCCTTCTGTTGGCGTGAAGGGAATCTATTGCGATGAGCAACAGTAGCAAGGCAGCGGGTATCTTTTGAGCCCGCATACCTTCTACCTGTAACAAAAAGAAAATAATATATTAACAACAAATTCATATTTCCCATTAAAGTTGTCGGTTTCAACAAAATTCCTTTCATAGTTCGAGTGTCGTTTACCGTATTAATATCATTTCGCCAAAAGTGTATTCAAAAAATTTGCAGTGCGGTTTTTGAAATAACATTTTCTATGGCGTGTATTTGGATAGCAATTTACATTGAAAGCCAACCCCAGCTTGTGAAAATTTAAATATATACATTTAAATATATGCTAATAATGTAATGTCGGTGTATTTAATAACGGTAGGGAATGCTCGGCTAGCTGTCGCTTAGTTGTGTTTACGCGAAATGTTGGGAACACCTGTTATTCTTGTTTCTACAACGATCGTGAAATTTATGTCGTCACATGATTTATTTTCAAAGGTTAATATTAAACGTTCGTTCATTCATCACGCTACACAAAATTAGATGTGAAATTTCATTTGAGTGCTTTGGTTTGTTTGATGTGCGAATATGTTATTCATTTGGAACGAATTTTTTGCGCTGCTTATGTATTGATTCTACATTCATTTTACATAACATATTATAATTAGCTTATATTATTTCTTATATTCATAAGTATCTTTATTTATATAATATTATAGTAGTAGGTAGAAGGTATTATATTCTATTAAGATATTATTATGATGTGAAAACATTAACCTGTGGTTTAATTGTAATAAACTTTGGTTTAACATTTCCCCTTGATTAGAGCTGACTATTAACGTTGAAAATGTTTCATTTTACGAGTTTAATTTGAATTTGCTTTAGATAAACAATTACTATTATTTTATCAGAGTGATTAAAAATATTTACAACTAAGGTCAGGAAAACTGAGCCGAATTTTAATGGGCAAAAGGTTTAACGGGAATTAAATAGATACAAGGGATCCATAAATAGCTTTAATTAAGGTTTCTAATTGAAACTGCGATCTCAAACTGTTATTGGTGAGATTTACCGCCGCTTTGTTAAATAGTTAAACAGATCTGTATTACAGAAATCTGAATTTTAATGGGCGAAATGTTTTACTGATTTGAGAAGTTATGACGTATGAGGAAATAAATAAATTGGTAACAATTTATTTATTTAAGACACGATAAAGCTGGCGTGATCCCTCGATTAGGAGCTAAATATTATGTGGTCATTTTCTAACTATGTATAATGATTTATAAAATGTATTAACCATCATTATAGTGTAAATAATTATTAAATAACACGTTCGTTGATTTTACGTGAAAGAGTAAAAAGAAGATTTAGCAATAATTTATTCAGTTGATTTCTTCAAAATAAGCACCTATTATGAAGGAATCAATGCTTTCGAAATGTATGTAATAAACGATTCTAATTAACACAAAACGTTTCAGAAAATAGTGGTAAATATAACACAACAGACAGTCATTATTTGTCGCTTACTTCGATATTAACGATATATTTTGTGTACTTAAAGTCAGGAAATATAAAAATATTATTAGAAATCGTTTATACTGGTAATCGTTACAATAAGCTATTATTGTAATATGAAAATACTGGCAGGTATGGAAGCCTTTCTACCTTCATTATCATTTCATTATTTATAAAAATCTAAGATATAAAAAGTCAAATTGCATCCACACTAAAATATATTAGACTAGCGACTGATTTGCATGATGCATTACTATACTTTTAACCTTACATTGTTCATACACTTTAAATTGACTTTAATCTATAAAAATACGGTTATTTATAGGCAAAAGATGTTGGCCGAATAAACAGGTCTAAATCCAGACAGGCGGATGTCTGAGGCTTCAGTCGTAGTCACGGTTGAATGTTCTCACGCCCAGTGACTTTCTAAAGGCCAATAGAGCGAAAAGCAACTGACAATTTGATAAAAATATAACGGTTCGTTGCCCCGAAACAATTTACAGTTGTGTAGAAAATACATGTTATTTGTAGCTGGCATAGGCTACGTAAATTTTGAAGGATTTTGTGTCACTGCCTGTCACGCTATACATATTTGCAATTTGATTGAAGTAGTAAATCCATGGAACTAGGTCATTTATTTATCAGCTTTGATGGGATTTGAAATGTCATATCTATGTAGAAGAGCTACGGCACTAATTACGCAAGAGCAACTAAAATTTTTATGTAAAATAACTATCATCATCATTATAATAACAATTACTAAAAACAATTGAGTAATTTGCAGCTGTACGCATTAATATATAAACAATTAAGAATATAAATCAATGTTATTGCACACCTAGCGTATTCCCATTAGATACTATAATCAACTTACAATCAACGCAATTTTTACCGAAAAGTTACGTAAACCAGCCAATTCATGTGAAGGTAACCTGTATAAACCAACCATTACATAAACATGTGACATCATTATGCCAATCTAGAGCAATTTGTAGTCAAAAGATAAAAGTCTCTCGGATAAGAGAGGAAGGTAAACTTTGAGTTAATTACTTTAGTTTCCAAATCTCCATTCACCATTCGAGACGTGACAACATTTGAACAAATTCGACTTAATTTAGAATGAAATGCTTCAATTACAAAAACGAAGAAAATTGATTTATGACGTCATAAATTATTACTGCTATCTTAGAGGATATTTATAGGCTTTGAAACTGGAGATTGACAGTTTCTTAGTGCTCGATTGTCTAAAGACTAGTTCGAGTTAATTAACTGCCCGTTCTCGAGTTATAGTTATCTGACGTGGAAATTGGTCGGATTTTATTATAAATTGAGTCGCTGTTGATTTTTAACTTCGTTACATGAACAGATTGAAGTTACGGAAACATGTTAGTTAAATTGTATTTTTGTAACAGGAACTTTATTAATGAAAATGATAATGTTAAAGTTCTCAGGTTATTAAAACTGATTTGTTTCTTCATGCTATTAAAATTGTTTGTGTGTGATGTGTTTGTGAAGATATCTTGGAACAAAAAAAATAATGTAGGTAAAATAAAATACCTTATGAAAGTTGAACATTTGTATTTTAAATATTTCAAAATAACTATGTGCTCGATCATCCGCAGTCATTATTGTGTCTCCATAAATCAAACATACGCTGTAAAACAAAACAAAATCAAAAATACACATTCGCACCTATCACTCAATAAAATAACAGAGAATTTTGTCCTAAATATTTTACATTTCAACATAATTCCCGCGTGATATTCGTAGAGGGGCATCGTATCGTAAAATCGCATGACCATAAGCCTATTGCAGGCGAATAAAGATGTCCATATGCGCTCAGAATGCTTCAGAAATGGCTTTAAACTTTAAGCGAATATAGCCTTTATAGTTACAGCTACATGTAGTTGGAGTGATTAATATCCTTTGATATATTATGAATATACGAAACAATATGATTTTATCCTTAGAGTTACTCCTTAGTTTTGTTGAAGTAAATACCAGAATTATAATCTCGAGTGACATTCAAATTTTAATGCTATTAAAGTGTTGGTGTAAGAACCGTTATAATGATGTATAACCACAGAAAATACTTTATGTATGTATCATTAGACATTTAGGAAACACGCAATATTATTAATTATTGTTAAAATTATCCGTTAATGCAATTAATGTATAAAGCATATTATTGCATTGTAAAAGCTCACCAAAAGTAATATGTGAAACTCATCTCCAAGCTAAAATAGTTATTTTCCCTTAGTATAATATATATGCCACAAAAAAGGGAAAAATACGCTGGCAACATTGTACTTGAAAGCTGCACAAAGAGACGACGGCAAAGTATTTTTTTTAATCAGAAGTCCGGATGCAAGCGCTTGACTTCAGAACGTAGATTTGAAAAATTTAGCATTTGTAAACGAAACGAATGTGTTTTGACTCTGTGCTGGTACACGGGTTCGAAATTGAATTTTAAAATTAAACGACCAATGGCGATTCGACTTATTTAGATCCGGGTCTAGTTGGTAAAAGGAATCTAGAATAAGGTGTTGCTATCTAGTAAATACAATTTTGCCCTAAATTATGTAAATATTATTATTTAAAAACCAATTTTAGTATGATAAAATTAACAATTGTGATCTCATAGTAGATTAACAAGCTTTGAAAGTGGCCGATAAAGTATAAAATATAAAATATAAAAACAATCTGTTTTATCAAAAAATACTGATAAAGTTTGATAGCTTATAACAAGAAATCGGAAAGAAAATTCGAGGCGAAGAAACAAGCAAAATAGAAAGATAATTGAGACAAATCCTAATAAAAGATGAAATTTTTCGTTCGTCAAACAATTGGCATGATTGGCTTTGAAGGTATTTTAGAAATGTCAATAAATTTCTATAAATATATTCTTGTTATATAACAGGATTATCTTCAATGAAATATGTCTCTAAAATTAGAAGATTCAAACCATTATGATTGTTATCGTACAGATTAAGGGCTAAATTGTTAAGTACTTGACCTTTCTACAACGTTGGAAACTTTGAAATAATATTATACATTATACATTGCGTTGCCTAATATTATTACGCAACTATAAACTAATTTCAATGAATATTTGAATACATTTGAATAAATATCTTTAAATTAAAGACGTAGGTCGTAGATACTCTACTATTTTAACTTGCCTTTTTGATAAATTGAGTAGTATTACACAACTCAATTTTAGATAGTAAAAGGACAAAAATATACGCTATATTAATACCTACATAAAATATATATCTTAAATCTATACGAAAAGTCACAAATTTATCTGAAAGTCGGTCGTTGGAATAACAAAAAGTTTAATCAAAAACTCAAACCACAGGAGAAACCATTTGTATTATATATTTTTGTCCAATGAAGTCGTAACTTATAACAATGCCAGAATAGTTTACGACTTGTTACAACTTGTACATCGTTTAATTAATTTGTAGTGACAAAAGGCAACTCTGTTTTGTCACGAGACTTATGTAACCCGTTTGTCACTGCTCTCTTGATTTTAAGATGAATAGTGTGTGGGTTTCTGTTATTACACTGTGGTTATCATTTTGTGTTTTCTATTAAAATTTGTCATTTTTGTGGTTACTTTGAATTACATTCATTCAATTGTATGCTGTGTTTTAAGATTAGATAGAACAAAAAAAGAGGTGTGGCACACTGCCGCGGTAAAGCTATTGCATGCTATGCCTTCAAGCCACACCTCCGTGCCCGTCGGAGTGGGGAGCGTGAGGTTTTTTCATTACGGAATTTCTGGATTCGGTCCCCGCGCTCAAGGCCCGCAATAGAAGCTATGCAATAGCTTAAAATACACACACGTGAAGATATTCACGATTTTACGTTTTAGTAAATATAATTATGTAATAGTAATATGGCTGTAGGCTTTATTTTATTAAAATATAAACAAGTGGAGTAATGTGTAATAATTACTATTTCTTTTCTAATTTATTGCTCACTTTTTGGTGGAATCATATTACCTTCATTTACCTCCAAATAAATATAGAAATACACGTCTAGAATTTCATGCAAAATGTCAAGTAACACTTGAACGTATAAATATTTTATAAGACTTCTAAAACACTTACAAAATACTGCGTTTTAAACAACTATTTACAGCCACAGACTAACATAGTTCGACGAAGTTTCAAAGGTTACGTATAAGTAGATGCGACGCTCAAACCCAGAGCAGCATAAACATTTTAAATGTATTTAAAGTTTATGCAATGCGATATCACAAAAAGGGAAGTCCATTCAGTTAAAAGCCCGCCTGTGGTTAACTCTGGTCCCCGATGTGACATACATCAAATACATATTCAAATATTAAAATCATTGGACTTGGCGGTAGTCCAATGCAGTGTTACTGTGCATTACTAGATATACTGTTTAGTGGAATTGTTTTGATTAGGGCGTAGTGACGTATTAGCATAATGGGTAATTAATATAGTCGAGAGGGTTCGCAATACACTTATGAACTAAATCTATATAAGCAAGACAAGAGAATTAATTTCATAATAATAATTATTGAAACTAGATCTTATTTATTGTATATGATAGCTAATTTATAACTAATATGTGTGCGTGTTTAGGTGCAATAATAAAATTACAAAGTTTCGCGCTGTGAATGCGTCTCGTTTTGCCGATGCCTTATTGGAGCAGTAGCTACGTCGTAGACATTGTCGTAGCATTCGTAGAGCATAGACAATTTAATTTAACAAACAAATTTAAACTTATCTGTGTGTGTGTTTGCTATTTTTATCACTGTTCTTATTAAAATTATAAAATGCTTAATAAATATTATTAACATAAATCAATAACTAAACAAAAATGGCGAAATAAAATAATTTTAAATAGATAAAAAAACGAAAGTATATTTTTATACCATTTTGCTATAAATTTTAAGTAACGTAAAAACTGGCTAAAATATACCGCCCGAACATAAAACAATCGGAATAGGCAGATGCATAATTCGTCGACCCAAACCGACCCGCACATGTTTTATAAGCGCTGCCTTAACAGTATATATTTCATAGCCTAACCGTAAGAACAATAAAAAGTGAATAATAGACGCCCAATAAACTCTAAAATTATTATAATACCATCTGGAACGACTATAGGATACAGTTGGAATCGATAAAGTTTTGTTTTATTATTCTATGTAAGCGGGGAGTTCGACAAATCGGCCAGGGTAAGTTTTAGCCACCCATAAGTAAGAAATGGGTATAGTTGACTGACTTGAATTATTTATGACCGACACCATAGTCGGAGTCGAAACAATCTGTTGGATAATACCGTTGTTATGTAAAGCTGCTTTTCTTCGGTATAGTTGTGCTTTATTGGTGTTTTAATACGATCATTAGTTTCTGGTTTAATGATGCGTTTTGTTTTATTGGCAGAGATTTTAATAAAGTTCTTAAATTTTAATTTTGTATGAGTTTTAGAGTTGTACGACGTATTACAACAATACAAGCAGAAAATAAACTGCTCACGATGATAAACCATCATCTGATAGGCACCATCTATCTTAATTATGAAGCTAGTTCACTAGCTATCATAAAGTGACAATAATTTAACAAATAAACACTTAAAGGAATGTATTTACAAGTCATGTAGTGTTCTTTAAAAGTAAAAACACCTCCTTTTCCCGCTTTATATATAAATACCTATAATTATCAGTCTCAATATTCTTAACTTCTTTTAAGATTTTCCAATTTTCTTTCTGTTATAGAAATTAATCTTGAATTAACCTTAACATCTGTAGATAGCCTGTCAATATAATACCGACGTGGTAGACCAAAATTACTCCCAATGTTGCTCAGGCCACTGATTAGTGGTTCCCAGCTCAACCACTCAGCCAATAGAGTTTATGTCACTCTCTAGGTATATATTAAAGATAATAGTGAAGGAATAAAACATATATTATGTAATTGGAACCAAATTAGCTGTATTATTGACTAAAAATGTATACAAAGCTGATTTTCTGATTGTTGTAGGTTCTTCTTTAAATGCTCAATAACTTTATATTGAATGTTATACACCTTTCGATTTCTGATAAAAATTATAACGTTTGATTTTTTAGGTTTTTCAATAATATTGTGTTATCAATAAAATAAAAAATATTAATGATACACATTCGTAAAACGCTCAAATAAGCGTTTTACGAAAAGGGACAATTACACGAGAGCAAAATTGTTCCTTCATAGTTTTATTGGAAATAATCTAAACAAATGGGCTTATTATTGCTTATAAAATGTAATGTGTGTAGGATAAAAAATATAATCAAAACAAAATGGCGGTTTAGAGGACGAAATTTATGTAAATGTGGCCATTACATTTCTACGTGGAGGTTAATATCACAGATGCGAGACATGTTGTTTTATTTTTAAAAAACAACTATAATAAACCGTTCTTGCGGAATTTAAAAAGTGCAAAGTTCATTTGATTGATCCTTTGAACCGTTGATTGATATATTATATTATATACCTACATTATACAGTTACTACCTAAATGTATTCAGCTCTAATAGAATAAACGAATTTGAATTTGAATATCTCAAGAAATATTGGTTCATATCGAAAAGAGATAATATTATATGAGTTGATTAAAATAAAGGTACGTTACATCATGCTAGGACCAAAAAGAAAACACCGAATACTTGTAAATTATTTTGTTAAATAATCACTTTATGATATGAAGGTTAAATATATTGCTCATACAATAAGAATTTCAAAATTGTCCAAGCTACAGACACGCTTTGAAACTTCACGCTAATCGAGATATTTGACCCCGAAAAATAAGTAGACATTGATTAAAACGCTTTGTTCCATTCGACTCTTGGATATAATTATTATGACCTCAGAAAAATAGAGTTATTTGTATTTCTATTAGTATTATAAAATTGTTGACAACTATTTGTATTAATTTCGCACAAACCTTCTAGTAATAATAACGAAAAAGGCAATATTTTAATTAGTTATTTTGTGAGATATTTTTAATTTACGTTTAAATTAAATAAAAACCTTAATAGGTTTAAAGTACGATTAAAAAAATTGAGCAAAAATCAATTAATGTAAATTGGGTGAACAGAGTTTTACGCTAATCATCAAATATTATAATAACTTTAGAAAATATATGTGTTTTTGTATAATTCAATAGTAAATTAAAATCACACAGAATATAATACTACACTAGAATACAGAAGACACAGCATAAATCCATTTTCGTACTTGCAACGTATAGTGATATTCTTGTGAGTGATTCGCGGATTTTTATTCCAAGCACGTGCTCTCTGTTGAGAGAGACATTAGTAAAATTGCTAGTGAAATTACAGACTTGTAAAAATATTCACAATACGACTTTTTGTTATTTCTACACTGGCATAAATTTTAGTTGTTGCTAAAAAAATGAACCGTGTCGACCCATTTTACATTGTAGCTTAAGTTAAAGGAGTTTTTTTAATGTTAATCTGTAGGTTTAAGTCTAATTGAAGTTAAATACAATTTCATATTGCAATAGATTTTTTCTCATTAAATTTTTTAAGCTCTTATATCCATCGTAGCTTACACAACACTATTACAACAATACACGATATTGCAATATAGCATTGAGATAATATTACTACGTATGGAGGAGACACCACGAACAAAATCTGTGCGCCATTTTTTTGCTCTCACACACACGAAGGCATATTTGATGCGTTTCACTTTAAAATAAATAAAAAATGAGCGTGTAGTTGAGCCATGGCTTATGGTGAGCGGAACATAAGTGATGTAGGCGGTGTCGTCTCCATATTATGTATATCTCAATGCAATATAGTCATGAATTATTATGCAGCGTCAACTGACAGTCTGAAGGCTCTATTAATTTCGCATCAGGTATCTTGACCCCATTTAAAACCGTTCAAATATTGAAATTGAAAACGCTACAACAGTCAAACTCAGACGTTCGATACGGTACCGAGCACTGAGATTTTATTGAAAAAATAACATGCCACTTATAGGTGAAACTATAAAAATATATTGCAAATAAAATTTTATTTAATTTCCACATGTTCTGTATGGAGATATTGTGATAATATTGCTTACAATATTTTTGTATTTTGAGGTAAACAATAACGATTCGACAGTGGAGACTTCATAATTGGAAAATGCAGATTGTTGTTTCTCTTGATAATAAAATGCAAAATAGATTCTTGTTTTGTTTTTATCGATATTTCTTTTATTGTCTGGGGGCAGAGTATCGAGTCTGTGTAGATAATATGATTTTATTTTCACATTCACTTGATATTCCAACAAAGGCTCGTAACGAAGGAGTCATAAAAAATTCCCTACGTATTATAAAACAAAGTTGCCCGCTGCGTCTATTTCATTGTTCATTCAGTTAAAAACTAGTGAATTTAATAACTAGCGATTATTCATTTTTAATAATTAATTTAGGTAAAAAGTACCTATCTGAGTAAAAGTTATTCAATATATTTAACTTACTACGCTT
>CAJQZN010043873.1:2226-59218 GCA_907164685.1 Colias eurytheme | reverse complement strand
AGGCGTGCAGCTGTCAAAAAGCAAATAATATAATGGACAGAGTATAGGAAATGTACTAAATCTTTTTTCATTGGAGCGCAATAGTGAGCGCACCGCTTCGCGCGTTACATAATACAGACTTAGGTATTATACAGGTGTATGGGATGATGGAATGATGGATATATTCATGGGTATTAACAGTAGTTTTAAAGATTACGATTGATTTTAAATAGTAATAATTAATGTTAATAATTAAATTAAGGAGTATGATTTTATTATACTAATTATTTATGGGAGTTCACTGCACCAGCGCTCCTTAGGGCGAGCCGCCTCTGGCTCTGACTCATTTCGTGTTAACGATGTAGAGACTTGGTGAAAATATTTAGCTGCAATGTATATTTGATGGAGGGGGATTTTATTATCACGCATCATTAATACATTTATGTTATTGTCTATGATGATATCTATCTACCAGCATTTACAATTATTACATCAAAATATATGCGGGTCAATAATATTATGAAATGCTATACGACAGACATAAAGAGGGAACAAATTCAAAGCTGTGAAATAAAATACATTCAAGTTGGATGTGCGGTTAAATAGGAATCCGATTTAGACACTACACAAAACCTATGTTTATGCAAATAACAATAAAATATGATTTTTATTTCCAAACAACCTTCAAAACTTGAAAAAACCTCATTTATAAGGAAACATGTAGACTTAACAGTCTTTAGTCCAAACTAAAATTTCGACAAAATTAAAACCCGCCACATCCCACTGGTTCCATAAGATAAATCTCCGGGTACCACCTACCTACGAAATACGAATTTTAATATTCATTTTGGGTCACTTGTAATAAATCGCGGGACATGAGATGGGTCTGACGTGTGTCACATCATTAAACATGTAATCTCATCACGTTTGATGGCTATCGAAATGTGAATGCAACGTGGTTAATCCATTTCGACGTACCCGTTTTGACGGTTAAGTAAATGGAATGGTGATTAACATATGTACATTTACCAAGAGCCATCTTATTGATTAGGTAATTAGAATTGTACAATGTACTTGAATTGTTTATTTCAAGACTTCGTTCCATTACATAACAATCAATTACTAAATATAACGATATATTTTATTAGTTAAAAAATTGTTTCATAAAGTTTTATTTCCTGCTTTGTCTGGACCATTATTATTAAAACAAGCCATTCGACCAATTTGAAAAATGTACAGCAGTTTATCCTGAAGTTAATCCCACTATCTGAACAAAAAAGGCAAACCGCTTTGGGATATAGTTGATTTCAAAGGAAATACAAATTGTTTGAAGTATTCAGGAGTCGATGTCAAACTTGACGAGGGTTTCAAATACCTTATGGTTCAATCACCTTCAAGGATCTTATCAAGTTCCTATTTCTAATGAAGGGTAGGTGGAGATTAATTAAATTTAATATGTGAGAAGTGAATAATAATATAAATTTTGTTATGATAATTTGGAAAACTAGTGGTCTATAATGGTCATTGTACTTTCAGACATTAATGAAGTTTTAAACGAGAGCGAATATAATGTTTAAATATACTCGATATTAAACAAGGATAAATGAATTGTGGCTTCACAAACTTTGCGCGGAATTCATTACCGCATAACTTGAATCATCTATTCTGAAAATTCGTGAAATTGTTTCAACAATGGTTGAAAGAACTTAGGGAAAACCCGTCTTACGAACGGTAAAAGGAGAGCAAGCGACCACTTTGCAGCGAGCTATGTAGGTCAGCTAAGGAAAGACTTGCTAGGCTTTGTAATTAATGACCTGCTTTTGGGAATTAATGGCCTCTTTGTCTAGTGCTAAGCTTATTTACGTTACATATGCGCTAGGACTCTATATCTAGAAGAAGTAAAAAATGCCGGTAAAGTTAACGTAGTATAAATATCAAATTGTAGGGCTCTGTGAGTAAAATAATTACGTAAGAGCTACTGAAATTGAAATTAATATAGAAGCTACGAACATCAAATATAAAGCACATCATATCCCAGAAATTCTATTGATATAAGGTTGTATCAAAATAAAACAACGAACGATTAAAACGCAACACAAAGTGAAACTGTAACTCCACATTCCCCAAATAAATACGAGTCAGGTATACAAAAGTTTCGGTTCTATTTATGTTTTGTTGCGGCTTGCGTAAAGTTTGACCTTTCACTGCGATTACGGTCTCGTTTCGGCCTTCAAGGAAAGCCCTTTACATACTGAAATAGTTTTTGTTATGACAGCATTAGGCCTTTTTGTGTACGTATTTTCTTTATACTTGCGGAGAGATAGTTCCTTGAGGGGCTGGTAATATAATTCCGTTACTCGCTGTAATATATACGATGGAATAACATTTCTCAACTAATATATGAACTGAAGAAATGATTTTCTCGTCTAGAGAAAGTCTGGCTTGGACGTACGTTACTGTGTTTATATATAACCTTGTCTATAAGTCTTCCAGTTTTATCATTCGTGTTACCATATATTTGAAAGTTAAAATTACCAAATAATCAACGTAGTGGAGTCAGTACTTCCAGTAAGATTCTTTCAAGTTTCATTCATGAATAGTCTTTTAGTTACCGCTAACAGCCTTCTATGGTATCTTCGCGTAGCAGCGTTAACTACTATTAAGTTTTCTGTGGTATAAGTATCGAATTACGAAGAAATTCTGGAAAATTTATCAGTTTAAGTGTTAAGTCTACGCAATAGGTAACAGGGAACTTATTAACTGTAATTGAATGTAATAAAATATGACCAGCCCTAGTCTGAATCACGCGTGAATCACGGCAAGGAAGGTTACACCACCCTACACGCATGTTTACGTTTTATATAACAATGTTTATATATCTTTACAGAGGCTACCGGTCGGTAATAGTAATAATTTAGTAATGTTTACGTATTATTTCTCTGTTATGATCTCATATTTATTATCATATTCAATGCGAGTTGTAATAATGTGTACTTTCATGTGAAATGCGGAAAATGTTATATTTTATTATATGAGAAAAGTCGTGAAACATAATTTTAATGGCACTTTTGTAAATGGAAAAAAAGTTACATAAAATAAATATAAAATTATGTTCACAAATTCTTATTAACTGAATTACAAAACCATAAAGGCAAATATAATTCCAGCATTTACTCTACTAAAAGTATGCTTGAGTTTGGAGTATTTAGTATTTTAACGTAAAGAACTACTTTACTTTAATTTCATAACATTTATGTTTATACATTTAATTCCACTCTCCGGATTAGTAAATAACGTCTTGTTAAATTTAGCGATCACGCCTCAAAACACATTAGGAATCGTGATTCTATAAATAGCCTAATGAGTGTTACAGTTACAAGTATCTTAGCTAACAAGAGGGAGAATAATTGTTAAAGGGAACGGTGCTAATAACCTCTCCCTAGAGGCAAGCAGTCAGGGACAGTCATTAACCCGAAGCAAACAATCCAGGCCGATCGACTATGGGGCAGACTTTAAACAAACACGCACCAAGCAGACTCGTGAATCAGACGATAATAATTGTGTCAATAAACCAGATATTTTTAGGCGATCACGACAAAAGAATGTTACGCTTTTCTCCAACCTTTTTTAAGATCAGGAAAGTGTCAAAAGGAAAGTGTGCTGGAAGCATTTTGTAAATTTATGCAATATAGGCTTTTTAAATACGTAAATAGAGTATGTATTTGGATAACATATGCGAGTAACACGTGTTGATAAAATATTCTCGTATCATAAAGCTGGTTTTAAAATATGCAGTTGCAATGAATACAAGAAGCGCATTTACTCGTACATTAAGTAAGAAATTCCAGGATGATATTTGAGTCCGTTATATTTCTAACGTTTCAAACATGTGTAACATACCGTTCCGATACTAATTTCAAACCATGGCGCTTGATGATTTGCCAAACGATAACGTAGTATGAGAACCGATGATTTAAATAAGTTCATTGAACTGCATAATGCAGTCGCGTGAATAAGATCGTTCCCGTTTGCCATTAAAGCCAATGATTTATAACGTTTCGACTAATAAATTATATAAAGCAGATACACACAGGGCTACATAATAAGTTATGAAGCAATAAATGCTGATAAACATCGTAACGGCCAGAAACGATCATACACTTAGTGCTGCTATAAATACAAATCATCTGATAAATCAATAAATCAGCGATCTCGACGTACTTCGAATAAATCAGATCACTCTCGTCTAACTAACTTCAAAAGGCAAATTAAATTATGACAAATGAACTTTAGCGCGGTCTTGAAATCACTAAAGTAAATTCTAAACGAGAGCCTCTCGATGAACCAAATAAATAAAACATCGAGTGCTTTGAACCCCATGTTAAAACATTACAAGGAGCTTACGTAATACTCGTAACGGACGTTTGAGCAACACAATTGAGGCAATAAAGACAAAAACATTCTCAAGTGGCCGAGTCACCATTAATATAGCATTAGGGGCAACAGTGTGTCACTTGGGAATTGGAATATTTGAGTTTTATCGAGGGTCGGAAAATTGATTTGGAAAATATAAATCGTAAAGAAACTGAGGTGCAATAAAGTGCAGTCGACGAGCCTGTTTGTGTAGACGATAGACAATAGCGAGGGTCGACAAAAGGCCGACCAGCGTTTATGGTTACTATGTGAGAAAACAATACCCTGTTGCAGTGCGGTTGACTGACTGAACGAGCTCGTATTTTCTTTTTGAGTCTGTATTATATAGAAGTTAAGAGTTAAATGAAGCGATGACGGTCTAATGTGGTTTACTTTACATAAATACACTCACATACTACACATCATTAGGTACTTGATTATTTATTTATTTGATTTTAAAAATGTTTATTGGCTAGTTATTGAGATCAAAGCATTGTTAGCAAACGGAAAATGTGTAGGTAATTTAACAAAGAAAACGTTCAATTCAGACGATTAAAGAATTTTATATTGCAAAATAAGTAATTTCAGCATTCCCGATTCCTAAAATACGGAATCAGAACGAATTCGATTAAGCAAAAATATGTACTTAACAGTTTTGAGTCATTATATTTTACGTCCCGAAGTGAGATAACGAACTCAGAATGTACAAATTTCATTAAAACCTGAATTTGATATCAGTAATACAAAACAAAATGCAATTAAATTTATCGATACCAACAATAAAAACGCAATAAAGTTACAAGTGTTTAATTTTAATGATATAATAAGAGTAGCAGATAATTAAAGAAAGACAAAAATACAAAAGTTATTATTGAAACACGATCGCCAGGTATCGAATGAAAGAAAGCAGTACACCGGTATCGAATGTATGACGGGGAGCGCATGTTATGGGCCCTCTTCACAATGGGCAGCGTTGGCCCAACAAATGATCGTCGTTATTTGCGATCGTCGGTGGTCGATCATAGACATTTATGTCCTCTACACTAGCGTGATTGCCTCTACTCGCCCAACGCTGCCCATTGTGAAGAGGGCCCATTCATCGGGGAGCACATGTAAGTTGTTACTACCGACGTAGGGCAAGTAGGACGAACCATAATCAACTCGCGGAAGTCTGCTATCAATCATCAGCTAGATAATAGTGATGTTGAACCCTTATGACGTAGAGCGGATGAGGCTGATTTGGCAATCACGGAATTTTCGGCGGGAAATCTGGTCCTCTCAATTATGGCACTATTTTTATTCGGCATGACGTTATCGTATGTTGTTTGTTGTGTACTTTTTACTAACAGGATTTGTATCTTATTTTTCGCTTCGTTTAGATTCAGTGAGTAAATAAGTATTGGAAAAACCATATTTGACTATAGAAATTAATTTGGCAATAAATTATACAAATATGTATAAAGGGTATGTGGCGATCATACGATCATCTGGTAAACAGACAAAAGCCTAACTATAGACGATCTAGATTTTTAATCAAGATATATTAGAATCAAATTAGGCCATCGAGATTGCTTCACAGGAATGTGATCAGTCTATTTCATGAAACTTTTAAATATAAATCGAATCTTTACATTGATTGAGTTTAGTCAAGCCGCATTAACACTACGTTATCGCCTATTCTACAATAAGTGAGGGGTGCTAACCCTAACCCTCCAATATCCTATCAACAATCTCATCAAAGTCTCATATTTGTTCGCAATGAACATTCTTGATACAAATGTGATATGACACATATGGTTGGCGTTTGATTTAAACGTAAAAATAATAGCACTGTATGGACCAAACGACCCCGGCATTGCCAACAACATTTTATCGTGTCATGTATGAAGTGAATTGATGAAACCCGTAAATGTACAGTTGACAGGAGCTTCCTTATATAGATTTAAAGCCTGTTCTCGGGAGTCAGATGATGATTCACCGTATAAAGGTCACTCCCACGCACAGCCATGAATTGAACGTAGTGAATTTATTGTGTAATGTTTTTATGTTTCCTTTCACTTCTGTAATTCGATAATAACATTTTTATTGGGCAAAATTTATTTACGTTCTGAAAGCGACTCAATTAGCGAGTCAATAACAAATATAAAGGAAAGTTTTTTTGAGAAGATCCGATTTACTAAGAACGACGGCAATGGAAATTACCTACCTATATTTATAATGGGTTTTATTTTATATTATTAATACAGCAAAAACAGATTATTTATTTAGAACGTCCTTGATCAAAACATGTAATTTAACAGAATTGGAACATGAAGTTTAATCTTTATCGCTATAGGTATCTCATTTATAGGTACACTTTTGGCTAAATTAGCACTACATTACAAATCCCATTAAGACTAATCACGCAGGTACATACATTCTTGTAATAACACTCAGAGAGCCAAAATAGCCGAACGATCATGGAATCGATACATGTTCGATTATCTACCTTTTAGCAAGATACGCGCTAATCACCATTTCACGTGCGAACTGGTCAAGTTAAAAACACTACTATTCTTATACAATTATAAACAAGCATAAAAAACAAACATAAAGCTTAAATAAACGCCTTATGTAACGGCTGTTAACATCTGACGTCATTTATCGAACATACTGTACGCACATATCAATCATGGTTGAATGTTACAAAATTTATATAATACCTACGTAAAATCCCATAACTTTTAACTTTATATGGAAGAAGTAACGACAATGAGAAAATCCCAGCCTTCATCGGAAGACTAGCGGTAAGCCTTATACTTAAAACGTGCTTGTTATAATGTCTGGTGAGAAAAATACACAATGGATCATTAAAATTCTGTTTAAACTTATCCTTCCGGCGTTAAGCTCAAATATATTAACGTCATACATAATACGTAGCAGTAATAAAATACTGTCGGGCCCGTGAATCTCTTCCAAGACTCAATAAATCACATAACTTCGCCTCGCAACATTGTTGAAAACATTCACGTCTGAAAAACACGATTATTTTGGTAAATCTCACGGAGAATTCAGGTTCAGCGGCCTTTGTACGTCTCAATGGAGTATAAACACAAAACAGGAGGAGGTCGATGAATTCAGCCACAAAACAAACATTGAATACTCTTAATCGGATTTAAATGGAAACCTACAGGAATATAATGGTGCGAGAAATAAATTATTTTCCTAATTTATAATAAAATTGCTAATCCGAATACCTTGAAGATACTTCGTGTCGTTAATAATATAATCTTCAATATTCAACAAAATGGGTACGACTAAGCTACATCCGTTCGTTATCGAAAAATAACCTTATATTGAAAACGTATTCTATCTTTATCACAACAAAGAAAAAAATACAGAAAAACATTCTTAGTCAATATTCCCGCGCCTTCAAATCCGCGTCTAGTCACAACAGAAAAAACACACTTCCTGCTGTTTAGTCATAAAAATCGTTGTACCGTTAACCATGTTAGTGACTGATAAGGGTCACAGGGTGAGGCCAATAGTCTCACAATAACTTCTGATCGATGAATCATGCGCTATCAACGCATTCATGTTTGTTAACGATAACAATGTAGTACTACTAATGCTATCCGAATAGAACCAGACACACTCACTCACCGCTGTATTGTATCACTTGGAAGTTTAACACTCACTTTCTTTAATTCACAGCGAAAGGTAACGTCGAAACAGTTTTATGTTCAAAGGAAACGCGCTAATTCTCCCCGACACCTTCGCTGACGGAACACATCACATTTTTCACCGCACGGCTAGCTAGCGCTTGAATGGAATTTGGCGCCAGGCGATGCCATTATATGCGGTCGTAAACATGACTTTTTGATTTACAACATCCATCCATCTTTCTCTATCTCGATGAATGATATCCCTCCATCTCACTCGGATATTTCATGAAATATTTACGTAGCACCTCGTATGCTACAGTCCCCGCGGTCCGTATTATCATGATACTAAGTGCGTAATATGACATTTATCATTATAATCTCGTTAGAGACGATGGAAATATCAGCTAATCTTTTCAGCAGATACGCTTTCAGATTTTTAAGGTTATCTCTATTGCACGTAAAAGCCCGTTACGTTAACTGGTCTGTAAACTCGTAATTAATCTTGTCAATTAAAAAAGATTAAAGCACATAATATAATTGAATGGGTGATTCTTTTATTTCAACAAATGATTTCAAGGTATTGTCGATGACTATTTTAAAATACCTTTTAGAACAGCAAATTGAATTTGCGGTGGAATATTCAATTTGAGAAGCATTATACCTACCCAGTAGTTCATTGTGTTTTTACGGTTGAACTATTGCACTCATTTGGAAATTGGCAGAGTACCTATATAGCTTTAAACCGGGCCAAGTGCCTAGTTAATTTTTTGCCAAGTTGTGTTATGCATTGAATCATAATAATTCATTAAATATTATGAATTCATTAAATACATAAAAATTTAATACAATAAGATTTCTATGTTTTATATATGAATCTGTAACATATCACATCGGTATAACGAACCTGCGATGTTATTTCTATAATTTAAAAAAGTCACCATTTTCTTCATAATAAAATTCCGACTAATCACGGCAATTACAATAACGTAAAAGAATACACGATTAGGGCGTGTTTTTAAATAATAAATATACTAAGAGGTTAATAGCCCTTTAAGGAAAATGGCTCAATCGATTTAAGGGGGACGAGAAAGCATTCCAGGGGTTACGGCGAACGCTTAAATAAACAGAGCCGTTAGCATTGCTTGGTTTAAGTAAAACATTTAGTAGTTAAAGGGACAAGGGAATAAAATTGTATCGCTACAATTTCGCAAGTAATTTGATTGTTCAAAGTTCGGTTATAAAATATCTTGCAAATTATTTTATAGGATAAATTTAAGTGCGCGCTGAAATTAATGTAGTCACGAGATGAGTTAGCGCGTGGTTTTTAATATTCATGTCTATTTTTTTAAAAGGCTGATGTCTTTTTTAACAAAATCAAATCACATTAAATAATTTAATAGGCTTCTGATTAAGCATAAATACATATCGCAAACTAAGCCACGGGTAGAAAGAAGTTGCATTGTATAGTAGGGTGGAGTGATAATGTATGAAAGAAATTTTTTTTTATTTTTTTCAAAAGGCATAGCGACAGAAAGGTGCCTTTTAATGAGTGAATTCAGCATACAAAATATTGTTTACCTGTCTTGATGTTTTGAGGTGCCCCAACCCAATTGAAAATTAGAAAAATTTGATTTTTTCGCAAACTTTGATTTATTTTTTAATCACAGTATTTTTATGGCCTCCAAGTCTATTATATAACAAACTTCTTTGTGATACACTAAATAATAGCCTGATTAGTTGTTTTAACGTATTTCATTAATGAAAATGATATTATAGAGGAATGAAAATATCAGAAATAAGTAATTATTTAGTACTAGCTGCGCTTGCGGTTGCCTCGCGGTTTCACCCGCGTGGCACCGCTCCTGTTAATCTAAGCGTAATGATATACAGCCTATAGCCTTCCTCGATAAATGGGCTATCTAACACCGAAAGAACTTTTTAAATCGGACCAGTAGTTCTTGAGATTAGCGCATTCAAACAAACAATATCTTCAGCTTTATAATATTAGTATAGATTATAATATTAGTATAGATAACGCTGTTTTTTTTTTCAAAATTAGGCATTAGCAGTTGTGATACTGATGCTCTTGCCATTATAAAATCATTTTGTTTACTTTCTCAGCAAACTGCACTTGAAGCTTATGTCACACATTTGATAATATGCTTTACGGCCTGGGCAAGGCATAGAAAATCTTTGATATTCTGAAACGTAGTCAAACCGCTTTTCACGATGTCTTTTAAGGTTTCTTCAGATAAATTAGAAGTCAGAGGCTCAGTTTTCTAACATTCTTGCCACATAGTTAATTTGGCATAATTTTTTGAGCAAGTACAAGAGAATTAAAAAAAAATGCATTTGCAACTTCAAATATCAAATAACCTTTGGTACTGAGTGACAAAATACTTCAGTTATCTTTTCTTGTTCTTTTTTGTTAGTTTGTCGGTCTTGATAAGCTTTTAATTAGGGATGTAACGATACATGATTTTGCCGATACGATACCGATACCGATATTTGTAGTAATGTATCGGCGATACCGATACCGATACCGATATCGATGGCTTGGTAGAAAAATAAATAGTGAATTATGCATAAAAAGTTACCAACATTTAACAGAGACAACTGTTAATCGTATTCTTTTAAATAAAAATGCCAAATCAAAAAACAACAAAACCATTTATTTTAGTATTATTATTTTACGAAGTCAGTTAAACTTTAAGTAATACACATACAATTAGTACCTAATAAAAGTTTACTATTGGTAGAGTTTTTTCAGAAAACAAAGTGCGCACGCACGGGCGGCCTCCCGCATCGTTCATTGGGCGCGGGTTTTTGAATTATTTGATATCAAAAAAATTGGTTGTTTGTAAAGTAGGTTTACGATCGAGATGTTTACGTGATAACATAATGCAGTGGCAGCGCTCGAGATGAAACGGGAGATCGGTCCGTCTCTCTCTCGTTATACCTGCGATCGCGCTCGTGAGGTTTTGGTGTGACACAAGTTTATGAACATGTCACCCGACTAAAACGATTTTAAAAACGTTATCACGTTAAAAATTAAAAAAATTCAAAATTATTTATTTCTTTCCTTTACATAAACAAATTTGTGATTGGAACACTCCTATAGTCTGTCCACTATAAGAATTGCTTTTTGACAGCTCGACGGGTGATACCCGAAGTGATGTTCAAAAGATTATCGATTGTGATACCATTTCAATTATAAATTCAAAATATTATCATAAATCGAATCAGGTACGTAAATAATAATAACAACGTAAACGTACTAATAAGATATGTTATAATGTGACCACATATCTATGCATTGTATGTTAAAACTAAACTAAACTAATATTTTATTATTTATTGGTTTCTATCTTACAATTTGGTTGTCTTTACGGTTAAATTATATAACATAATAGAAGAGTTTTTCTGTATCGGATATATTTTACAGAGTATTTCTATCGATTATTATAATCTATCGACCCATCATTGAATAATTCTGTGTAGACATCACTAAGTGGGCGGGACCTGCCCATGAAGTACGATAATTATTTGTATGACATTTTAACATAGACAATACAATCCTACATAGGCGTGAAGCTGTCAAAAAGCAAATAATATAATGGACAGAGTATAGTAAGCAAATAAAATGCTTGTGTCAGGAGGTTCCGCTCTTCCTTAACACTATTACAGAAACAGAAATAAAACAATATGAATGAATACAATGCAAAAACATAAAAGAAAAAAAAGAATTTACTAAAAAAAATATCGGTATCGGTTGATTTATTATCGGCGATACCGATATATCGGCTTGCCGATATATCGGTATCCGTATCGGTATCGTTACATCCCTACTTTTAATAAGCGTCTATATTCATCGAATATGGTGTGTCGAATAAGTTGTAGTACTCTATTAAAGCTAATAGTGGGAAGCGATGCTTTTCGCCACACATCAAACATTTCCGTAGCTAATCTTTCGGATAAATCATGAATTTTGTTATTTTATCAGGTTTAAATTCATATCTAATAAATAAGTAATAGTTTCTTAGCATCAGTATAAGTTGGTAATTGAGACACTGGGTACTTATCTGGCAAACAAAATACAGGACAACATGTCGTTTGTCGTATTTTGACTTCCAACACTTTACTGTAACAAAGCGGAATTATAGATAGAACTCACATCAAAAATATTAAATTATGATCTTAATTGTATTTACGCGTAAAATATAACTAAGAAATATTACTAACATTAGTGTTATTTCCTTAACGGCACTGTTCAAAATCAACGTTTCCTACAATAAGATTCGGCGCAAACGGGCCACCGACCAGAGCCACTGGTAGCCAGCGGTAGCCACTTTTTTATATATTGAAATATTATGTATTATGTGTCTTCCCGTTGGCAACCAACGAGATAACACAGAATCTGATTTAGCGTTAATTTGTCAAAATTAAACTTTAATGATTTTCGACTAAATTTTTTGAATTTCTGAAAGTTCATGATGTTGGGGGCACCTCTAAATGTATCATCTGCAAAGTATAATTTTGCATGTGTATTTATGAGCAATAATGACATCTTTTTACAGGTATGCCGAAACGAAAATGAAAAAAAATATTTTTCACTCCACCCTATTGTATAGGTATACATTCAAGCTATAGCTGGTTGATATTTTATTAAATAAAAAATACACACGCTAAAAATAGCCAGCGATGTAAGGCTGCAAATCTTACTATAAATATATTAACTATTAAGTTTCATAAACAGGGCTTCATAAAGAATGATAAATATTTCACGAAGAAAACTGCAGATTGCACCGTTTCATTGTTTATATTTGATTAATATATTGAATTTGGTTATTTTTATTGCTTTTGGTTATTTTATTGAATGTGAATTAATTTATGAATAATTATTTATACATTAGTAACAATATCAGTAGATATTGAAGGCAAAACTATAAAATACAAATCCAAAAACATCGTTACTAAGTTAAGATCAAGCAAACTCATATAATGATAAATTTTGCATGCATATTCGACTTTTTAACAATGTTCTTATGGCACATATCATCACATATGCCACTTATATTAACATTACGTATGTTTGTGGTTCAGGCAGGCTAGAACTATCGACTATAACGAATCGAATTAGGTAAAGGAATTCGGTTATATAAAATTTTTGTTTGGTTACAAAGCATAGAGATTACATAGAATCTCATACCTATAGGTTACTTTGATACGAGTAGATACCACTAGTTCAAATGCTTCGTGAGATGAGATGTTAATTATATACGTAAAGGTAATAACCAATAACTAATAACAAACTGAATTATCTACAGCTCTTTACGGCAGTAAGTGGAGTTATTCCATAATATTTTCAATAAGACTGGATTAACTTCAAGTGTACAAGTCGTTAGAAAAGAAGCGTAAATAAATAAAAATATTGTTATATTACAAGTTAAAAACTTCCATTACATCTCTAACCAGCTTACAAATAAACGAATTACTTATTCAAATACATATAATATATACATATCTTCTAGTCACCTTGATTGTCGGGATCAATAACATATGCAGTGTAACGATAATATAATGCGGTTTGACTGCGACCCAGATAAATAATAGTTTATTACGTAATTCGCAAATAAATATAATAAATAAATAATGTTTACAATCAAAATATTTATATTGCATTAGCGACTACGTTTTAGAAGAAATTTTAGTCAAAACTAGGTGAAAAAAGATTAAGTATTCGGTGCAATATTTATATACCATCATAACAACAAATATTTTTTTATTTAATTCGATAAGAAATAAGTTTATTAAACGATTTCTTTATCAAATTATTTTCGAGCTCATTTTTATTCATACCTAATAGTTTTAGGAACCAGCAACGGTTCCAGCATGATATAAAACAATTTTCGCTTAAAAACTGAATGCACAAAGACTTTTTAAACAATCCGATTTACGAACAGAAGAATGTACTCATTCACGAATGCCTGCGTTGTTAAGATCTAAGCTACTTACTTGCAAAGTATACAATTCAAACAACTCTATCAAGATTTCCACGAACCATTGTTTTACTTATTATGTACAAATAATTTATAGTGAAGGTTAATAGAAAAAGCAGTTACTGAAAATATAATGGTTTAGTTACGCAGGTAACCGAAGTATTTGTGGCATCATTTTTTTTTAGAGTTTGTGTGTATCAGAATGACTATTATAATTTATAACCATATGAAATAACATTCTAATTCTCTTTATTAATAGCGCAAATCAATATTATGTATTATTCAAATACTATATCCATCAGAGACAAGATTTAAGTGGGTTTATAGATTAATTAATTCAATCATAAATTCATACAAGAGATAAATTTCATAGAATAGATATTCATGTTTCAAGAAATATTTATTATAGAGATATATACCTAAATATAGAGAGAAGAGTAAAATGCATAGAAAACAACTTATTGCGTAATGGTGTTAATATGTTCATTAAACCTTTTTTTAAACATTACAACCGAACCACAGATAATTATTTATCTAGTGCTAGAATCTAAATTTATGATCGAGGCCGTAAACAACCAGTCAATCATAATTTAAGTATCTAAAAAAAAGTTAATCATACTTAATAAACATGAATTTTTGGTGCGACTAATAACCCAAGTATCATTGCCATCCCTTAATTACGCTAATGTGTAATTAGACCCTACCTCAATTACAGAAATGGAAACGAAATAATAATTAATAACTTAATTTCAGAAATAGCTGCCTCGTTGGAATCGTACTAATCTTGACGTTACTGCTTTAATTTCTGTTCATATTTTTGCTTCTTGTTAACAAAAAGCTATTTCTTATTCTATATATTAGAATTTAGTTTTATTATATTTTTCTAATTAAGCTATTGCACAGCTTCTATCGCGGGCCTTGAGCGCGGGGACCGAATCGAGAAATTCCGTAACGAAAAAACCTCACGCTCCCCACTCCGACGGGCTCGGAGGTGTGGCTTGAAGGCATGCTATAGTTTTACCGCGGCAGTCCCCGAGTGCCACACGTCTTTCTATGATATTTAACGAGCACAAAAGAATTCCCATTCATCACATTAGGAATGCTAATTTACAAAGATTAATGTATTTAAATAAAGTGGATAATTAATGAGCGTGTTAATTAAAACGCTTCAAGATGTCTTTTTCTACAACAAAACAAAGAAATTGATCCCTTTTCATTCTCCGCTTTAAAACTGAGAGCTACAAAGTAAATACTGTTTTCTCATGACTG
The DNA here is from genome assembly GCA_907164685.1 of Colias eurytheme. Lineage (NCBI taxonomy): Eukaryota > Metazoa > Arthropoda > Insecta > Lepidoptera > Pieridae > Colias > Colias eurytheme. Next base: position 43,914 of record CAJQZN010043873.1, on the reverse strand, counting down.
AAAGCATTGAACGCTATCGGTATACCGGTTTTAACATTTTAAACGATAAGATTTATTACATTTTTATGAATGATTCACATTATCTTGAGAATATTAAAAATGTGAGTCAAAATAACACAACAGAAATAGATGAATCAGGCAGTGAATCAATCGTAGATATTTTTCTCACGGTAAAACCGATAGAAGCTTATAAATTCCTTTAACCTTTTATTAACTATACATATACCGACTTATACGTATTGAAAATCTGGTCAATATTAAGGTAAATCGTACCCGTATTATGAAGAGCGACCCAATATACCTAGTTCCTCTTTAATACTCGTAATATATAGATAATACTTACATAATCTACCGAAGCTAAGGGACAGGCGCTTTCTGAGCTTTTGCATTTTGCTCATAGCGCCTCCCCTTTTTTCCCGCATTGTCACGCCTGTAAACAAAAGAAAAACACATTAATAAATTGACCTTAACACTGAAATTTAATATATTTAATAAATGGAGTCCATAAGATATTACTCCAAAAATAATTATAGAAACTACAAAATAAAGAGCCTAGTACTCTTAATAACCCATCCTTATATTTTCAATCAGGTGAGACATTTTAAATTTGAGTAATATTAAATACGTGATCAAAACACGAAATATGACGTAACACGACAAAAAAAAATTTAGAACGTGCCTCAAAGCGCCCGCATGCACTCCCTAATCGGGGCTTATTATGAAACTTTAGTTAACCTTGCGATCATCGTAACATATGATCAATGAAGCAATTAATCACAACATGTGCCACGTAGCGGTACCTGAAGATATGTTTTTAATTGCGGTAATATACCGACAGCCGACATGCAAACACCGTTCGCGACGGTGCACAAACATGTGATGAATTGTGGACAATGTTAGATTGGAATCCAAATTATTTGACTAAATGTATACGTATAGAGATGAAGAGGCTCGGAATGCAAGAAGAATGTGATTAAATTATTGTATTGTAAATTTATTTCGCGCGTATCTTATAATGTGATTCCTATTGTTTCGAACTTGGTGTTTTATGACTATGAGGGTGAAAATAATGTATTTTACATTAATTTTATTGCAATTTTACAATCTATTTTAGAATCGTATTGTGGGATTCTTAGCATAAGGAAAATAGTTTCGAATAGTCAAAACCGCAAGCATTCGTCTCTTACGTATGTCGTATATGTTTTCATGACTAGCATATTCTTATCATATTACATAATGAAATGGTTAAAATACGACAATAATTTTAACTCAACTACAAGTAAAATAGAGGAAAACATCTCAACCGTTCACATGAGTAGTAAAGCTCTAAACACAAAAGAAGGAACAAGTAGGAAAATATGCATGTTTAAAAACAGCAACGCGAGACGGGAACAAAATGAACTAATGAACCGAGTGTCCCATAAAGACGAAACGTGAGCGCCTCCTACTAACGGTCAATAGTCGAGGATCGCGTGCGAGAGAAAATTCTCACTAATAGTAATTAAGGTGCACTATTCTGTAGATTGTTCTAGAAATTGTTAGGTACGTAATACGGATATAGAACGCTATCTTTAGTGCTGCTGTTAAGGAGATTATCGTAGGAGTAGTTTATACGGTTGATATTCCGAGTCTATAAACGTAATAACTGTATTCATATAGACGTTATGTAAGAGAGCTTTGTACAGAGTTTATGGAAATATTATACCTAGTATTGTTACAACATCTTCAATAATAAAAGGAGTGTAACTAGATAAACATAACATTCCGACTAAGAAATGTTTTCACAAAAGCTATGAATGTAAAACATATTCAAACACTGAGTAAGATTTGCATATAATATGCGTGAAAGGATATTGTTTATGCAACTGCCGGGACACCTGAACTAACAGTATTATTATTCAATAAATTACATTTCTATTGACCCAACTATTCCGGTTATTTTCTGTCTTTATCTCTTAAAATTCCTATGATATAAGATAACAAACATTAAATGTATCTACTTTACAATAAAGAAATACTATAGATAACTCACTATCACTTGTACCTACATCTATACATGTTTCTTCACCAAATAACACGTAGGACGTAGGTCGATGTTTTATATTTTATATTTCATACATATTAACACGTGTAAATTCATACGATGGAACAAAGTTCGCAGCCAGCTGGGTCTGCCAACGCATCACGGAGGCGCCACCGCGCCGCCTCCCGCCGATCGCAGCGCAATAATTTTTTATAGGCTAATAAGTTTACCTTTTCGATAAAAAATTAATAACTTTCAAACTTTACAGTGCCTTTAAATGACTCATTTAGCACAACCGTAAATTATATAAAACAGTCAGTCAAAATTGAAGACAGGGATTCCGGTAATTAGCAGTAAATATCAAAATTATTGTTCTAAGTACGTAATTCCATAAAAACATATTACAACAAAACCAAAATAAATGAAGTTTCTCAATTGATTCAATAAACTGCGCCAAAGCACTTTAAAATTAAATGCAAAACTTTGCTATTGAACTTCGAGGCTAACTTTCATTGATCGCCTCAAGGAGTCCATCTATTTACACAGATGCAATTAAAACAGTATAGACATTTCTAGCTTTGGCTATAAGCTTGGCTATAAGCCGAGTGCAACCACAGGCAGCAGTCATTTGGATCTATCCGGGAGTTTGATCCAATTGCGCTCACACAAACCGTATTATCCGCTTGGGATTACGGATAGCATCAATTTTGGACCCGTAGCACTTGATCAGGTGAACAACACTGATTATCACATTAATCATTGGATAATGAACTTAACAAGCGCATATGGATTGAGCTTTTGCGTCCCGTTTTTGAGAAAAAGTAAAGGGTTCGTAGTGTCTATCATATTATTTTAGCAATATATATATAGTATCTATCATGTAGGAAGGGATGTAGATCAGTTAAATTTAGAAAAGCTTTGATTTTTTTTAGCGAAAATCTAGCCGAGTCACATGGAAAACTTCAAAGGCTCATACGATCATTAGTATGTAATACCGATAAAATAAAATATATATTTCAAAGTAGCTTGAGCAAATCAGGTCGTAAGTATTATTCAACGCGTTCATCTTTCTACAAAAACATCTTATGAATACTCGAAACGTTATTAGGTATTTCAGACGAAGGCCCTTATATTCGTATTCATCGAATAAAAGTATAATACCGCTAAGAATATCGTAGAGCCTTTGAATAGAGGTCGGATTAAAGACATATCAAAATGTTATATTGGACAATTTTTCATCTCATTTAGTTTGTAATTGTTAAAGAAATCAGATTTCCACCTTATCGTAATTCTATAACTACATTTTAAAATAAATAATTTTCAATTGCAAAAGTAACGCTTTTCTATTTTAGTACCTTATTTACATAAGTGAGTCATAAGGTTACAAAAACTAAACAACCTTGCAAGTAACTCATTATTATTATTTATGTGCAACTGCTATTAACTTTAAACGACGGTGATTCTTACTTAGTAGCGAATTTTCTTTTTGTGTCCGAAACTAATTTATACCCTCGATAGATTATACAAAACTACAAAACGGATTTTAAATAAAATAAATAAAACATTAATTATTGATAACAAACGAATAAGTTAGAACATTGATACATTGATTTATTTTAATAGATAGAGTGATTCACGAGCAAAGTTTCAATATTTATTAGGTTTTAGACAAAGCGGGCGCAGCCGCGGGCGGAAAGCTAGTTTCTACACATCGATACATGTACCGTATACTTATACATAGTTAATCTTGTCTGTACCTAGTTTCGGCGTTGCTCTCATAGTATGTCAGTCAACAGATGTAACAAATACAAACATGACCACTGGAAGCAAACAGTTGGCCTGTCAGCGCTATCTAATCAGAGACAGGAACAACAGACAAACATAATATATTGTAACGCGTTAGTGTAAACGTGCTGGTTGAACCGCATTCGTAATGATGGAATTAATTTCGTGTGTATAGTAACTTTCGAATTCTCATCTGCACTCAGTTGGACAGTTTACAAGTGACGGCATAGTGCTGAATCTTATTATTTTATGCTCTTATATCGTTCTAGATAGGTCACCTGGTGGTTCAAATGACCCATAACTTTTTCAATATGGGCCTGTAGTCTATATATGTATCACACAGTTAATCTAAAAAGGATCTCGTGTCAAGCATCACTCCAAAGCCAAATTTAAAACCAATATATTTCAGTCTTGCCTTATCTCGTTATTATAATAATAGAGTAATAAAACCTCTAAAAATAACACAAGAATTACAAATTACACACGTTATTACGAACGTGATCATTTATAAATTTTATCATGAAATCATAATCAGTAATGCATTCCGTAACAATGCGTTTATCGGATATTTTAATCATCCTTCGTGGTTCATTAATTTATAATTATGAAGGAATATATTGGAATTCAGTAGGTAATTAAATCAAAATATATAATGATCATTGTATCTCTCGTATCTCTAGGGAGAATAATAATTAATTTATCGGTTATAATTAACCTAACCCAATTATAATTGTCGACGTCAATTGCTAGCAAATTAAACATTTGTTTGGTTTAGTTTTAGTGAAGTGAAAATGTTAACAAATTTCATTAAATTAAATTAGCTTACAAAGCTCTTAAAGCTTTTCATAAAATCTCATGATGAATTAATTTCGTAAGTTATAATCAAATCTAAGGGTAAATCATCCTTACATAACAAATTTAAAATAAAAAAATTGATCCCGACAGACTAGTTACTATAGACAGAAGGCTCACCCCGAAAGCTCGACAAAGCTTTCATTCGACAAAGAAAAGCTGTTCCTTAAAGACAAGTCCTGTCAATAATGTCCTTCATCAAAACGTTGTAAAGCATTAAACGACTTCGTTAAGGCCAATTAAGCATGAATTTACGAGTAATAAATCTACCGCACACTTTGCAACATCCTGTTCATGGGTGTTCTGGCTATATCCTTAAACTGTGGATCTTAGTACCGTTTAAACTTCACTTAACGTTATGGTTAAAACCGCAAAGCTGTGTACGACTTAATCAAAGAGACGACGAGGACAGGCTTTAAGTTCGCGGTGGTCGGGCGAATATCTTGTGTATATACAGGTTCTTCAAACATTTCCACTAGGTTTTAATTATGTTTTATGAATAATAATTTTTATTTTATTTTTTCAAAATATACATAACCCGCTTGGTAAATAATTTAATACCGGATACGAAAACAAAAATATATAAGTATTTTACGTTAAGGAAAACATATTTTATTTATGAATTCTAGGACACATCAAAGCTAACATACTTTACTCCAGACAGACAATAAATCGTTACGAGCTAAATTTTAATTTGAGTTCGCACAAAATTGATACTCATCGTTATCACGGTTAGACATTAAAACAACAAAGGGTTATGTCGGCCATTTGTTGCCCGCAATTTTGTTAAATCCCAACCAACAACTTTTAATGGATTTCACCGCAGCTGCAGTACTGAGCTTGTAGCGCTGGGAAGGATATCGTCTTCAATTCAACATTTCTTAACAGATTATTGTTATAGTAACGACTTTAATGCTATAATCATTATACTTCAATCGACGATATAATTGTGTTATTAAATCCATAGATTGCCGTTGAATTTGTTTACATATTTTAAAGACGTTTGTATACATAAATTCAATAACAATATCTATAAATTTCCTTATATCAGATTTTCCCGCCAACATTTAGTACTACTTAAATAAAACATTATTTTTTTTAATGGATACTTAATAAGCGCTCGTCGTTCTCTGTTTGCCAAGTATGGTGCATTGCCAGAATTTTTGTGTAAGAAAAATGCATAGAATACAACTTTTCTTCATTTAATGCGATTTGTAGAAATTAAAGCAATCAATAACAGTGCCTTTCCTCCCCTAAACATAGAAAAAATAAACCTTTCAAGATATTTTATTTGTAGTATTTGACTATTTACAAAATGAACTAACAATCGCCTTTTAAAAACCTCCAAAATACATGATTTCTAAAAATTACTGACGATATATCGTAGTTCGTACCCAACTACAACATACCTTCCATTCCCGCTCCTATACATAAAGATGATTTTACGTTCCTTCATACCAGTTCCTATCCATTTACACTGGCACATAGCAGTGTAGTTATAAAAAATAATAGTGACAATACGAGATAAACCGTGTTATAAACCCGAGTTCCGCATGCCGGGATTGTCCATTGAACCCATTCCGCGATCCCACGCGTTTCACAACATCGCAATACAGGAGATGACACAATTATATTTTAGTACTAGTTACGATTTCTATTTAGAAATGACTACAACTTGCGAAACGAATCGTGTTTTACTACACGTGTTGTGATTTAAAGCAAGAGCCCAGTATGTAGATTTCCTTAAAGCATTACTAGTGGTCCCGGCAAACGTTATTCTGCCTTATACTATTATCACATAGGGAATATATTATATGGCAAAAAAATGTTATCCGATTTTCAGATTAACCTGTATGTATATACAAAATTTCATAAGAATAGATCAAGCCGTTTCGGAGGAGCTTAACTACAGACACCGCGACTCTAAAATTCCATATATTAAGTGTATGAAAATATGAAATTCGATCTTATTTACGCCCGTTACAACGCTATAAATAAGACACTTTTCTATATTAATTTCCGGTCTGTTTCAAGATCAGGGAGGGTAAATAATAAATTATTATATCTCCTATAAGCTTTTCTTCATGTAATATAATGTCAGATACATACAAGGTTACCCAGAACATGTTTTATTTATAGTATAATAGCTTTGCCATGTTTGAAATACCTTTAGTTTTCTTACACAAAAATAACATGTTTTTTTATGAAAATTATTAAATGGTTATACATTTCTATATGTACCTACTAATGCTATTAATAAGAAAATTATACTCTTGGTAACAACTAGACAGGAATTGAGCAATCATCTCAAATGCGTGGGTGAATCTATACACCCACGAGTAGGGCCTCGTTTCCAAGGTGCACATTAATTAGACCCTTCGAAATCATAAGCTAACAAACTGGGCTACCATACCTTCTATACAACCTTTATTATACGATAGATTAACATCCTTAGTTTCAATTTAACCGCAACATAAATTTAGGTTAGAAAGTAAGGTGGAAGTTTTTGAAGACCACTTCATTTTCTATAGGTATGATAGATAAAATTAAAAAAAATATTTCTAGTGCTCAGTGTGCAATAATAAAGATGATAAAAATTGAAAAAGATTTTGAGGTATTTTTCTGTTTCTTTTTTCGTTCGATTATCACTGCGAGTAAATGTAACGTGAAACCATATTACATCGAATGTATTTTCGATATAGCAATATGTTACATATTAATTTTAAATAAATTTTAACGTTGTTCATTAACTTCAATAAGGCCGTAGATGTTGTTAAATATAATGAATATAAAAAATAAACTAGATTCGACTGTTGCTCTATTCATTATTATAATTAATGCCAACCTCATCAACACCACTAATTCATCAAAGCAATAAAATATATGTTAAATTTAAAATGAAATATAACATTAAATCCAGTTCTTAATCACTGATTCTTGTAACGATATGAATAATAGAATGATCCATAACAATTATTAGTAAAATATTATTTAATCAACATTATATTGTGAATCATTCCATTTGTTTAAAATGCTTGACATCAACTGTTCAATTCTACAAACAATCACCAACCGAGTAGGAAAATGTTCAATTCTTGTTAAATTAGTGTCACGTGTTGAAAATACACGTCATTATTTATTTAAAAGAGCCTTTGAGGAATACTACGACAACTATCAAGCTTTATAATTAATCCCACAATAAAGGCAGCTTTTATTCCTTCAACAAAGACGAAAAACAAGTTATACAACCAGCTTTGTCCAGGAAGAACAAATTCCCGCGAACGAACCTCTAATTTCGCTTACATTACTGCCTCGCAGAGTATTTTGCTATAGCATTTGCTCGCAAACCAGTAATCAATAGCAGAGCTATCGAGTAACACGTAAGTCGGCCAGAGTTATAGTCCCAGTGGCTTAGAGCGGGTCGAATGTGCGAAAGTCGTTCGTCGACCTTGCGCCGCTGCGCCCGCGCCGACTGCATGAAATTCCATCTATCTATACAGGCACCAACTATTGCATCTACATACAAATCTGGTTTTTCCTATCACTTAGCATGTAAAATTTATGATCAATAATATAGTAAAGCTCGATTATGTACTTTGATTTTATAGTCTTCATAAAGTACCTTTCATATTATCCATTTAAATAATTACATAATTTATCCACCTCCGCATACAAAACATTTTCCATTTACATTTAAAACAAAACAATGACTCCGTTAAAACATCTGCAGTATGTCTTTAGTAAGTATGTTCTGAAACATGAAACATTTCAAGGATGTAACGATCATTAACTTTCGTGTTACTATGAAACAGAACAAATAAAACTATTCATTTATTAGCAGCGTACTAATTTTGAAATCGATGACCGCAACCATTACCTACAGTCTAGATAGCAATGTTATTGTAAAAGGCTAAAGTGCAGTCTGGACCATTTGTGCAATCAAGAAAGTTACACCAATGAACGGAGTCGTAAACTCAATAGACCGTCATCTCTATGAGTTTTGATTACAGTTTAAACTGAAAGCGTCTGCACTGAAGGTTATCTAAATTTGTTGAACAAGGCCTTTACTTTTCAAATATATGTTGTTCTTTTTAATAAGTATCCATCGAATATATTATTGTCGTTGAGACGTTTAGCCCTACTGTAGCAATCGTAACTTGGTAGATACTTGAATGGATGCCAAGATTCTAACCTCCATCACCACGGCATATCGAAATTCAGCAACTCTTAATATTATTGTTAGAGCTGCGGCTGAATTTATTTACAAATATAATTTATAGATAGACTTAAATATTTTCCGGAATGTTTCTAGGAGATGGTATGCATTTGGATCATTACTATGGAAATAAATTGGCCATTTTCATTACGACGTTCCTATAAAACTCCTACAAAGTGATGGCTATCCTCTTAAATGGGAAACAAGCAAACCATTTCAATGTCTAGACTTATAGTTAGAGAAGTAACTACAATAGCGTATGTGTGATGACTCAGACAGTGAAGAGAAGCTCCTTATGAGGTATAATTCTAACTAGTGTGGGTTCAACTCATTATAGCATACGATTTAGAGGTCAGGAGCATCATTTAAATGAATCCTAATTACACTGTTAAGTAAACGGTTTGAAACGGTGGTATTTTTTGTGAAATTACATCGTTATTCGTTGCTTAATGAAGTTTACGCCCTACGCGACGGCATAATGTTAAGTTACAGTTTTTTGTTTAAAATCACGTTTCAGTAAAATCAATGTGAATTGATCTGAATTGAACATCTGTGTCTACATTTAACGAAGTAAGAACGATTTAGGTATTGAATTATGAATAGTGAAATCTGAATTTAGTAATGTCATTTATTATACAAAAATCCCAAAATTAAATCTCATAATATTCTTTATCACATTTTTGTTTGATATGAAATCTTTCCGATTTAATCTATGTACCTATTGAGCAATATTTACCCGTACTCTTCAATTGTTTCTTTTATCAATTAATTGTTAAATATCTTAAAGACCTGGGATTTGTTTTAATATTTGGGGATTTACATATATTCAACTTAGAATAAATATTAAAGATAATATGTATATTTGAGCTCTAAATTTCTTTTGCAAACCAAAATTCGAAAAACATCTAACCTTAACATTGTCTATCTACAACACGTGAAATTAATAAAAATTTGATAAATACCAACACTTTTAACTCGCAGTACAAATTCACCTCTTTCTTTTTGCCTAGTAACAGGTGCCCGCAAGTAACCCAGCCCCTCGTTAGATCTATTGAAAGCTTGTAACGTTCCCGGGTTACCATTCATTGATAATTATGGTGCCTTAAAAAGACGAGAACATAAAGAGAACAGCTTCATCCGCCGTAACTGCCTTCATTAGCAACTGAGCGCTTAGCAACACGTCAAAAGGCGAGAATTGATGAACGTCTCCAATTTGCAAGATAAATTTACCGCATTTGGGTCACACATTATCAAATTAATTATAATGTGGACGTTATCGGGTATGTAAACAATGCGTTTGTAAACTATCCGCCGATATTGATGTTATCAACGATAAATGTAAGGGTGTGCTAGATATAGACTGTTTATTATTAGCTAGTGAGCAAATATAGTAAAGCACCATTGGAATAAAGGTTACTGTCATCAGTTATGTATTTTAATATTCTTTCAGTTAAATAAGTTAAATCTTCAAGTTCTTGAGAATCTAAAGAAGCTCGGAAAGGATTGTTAATGGTCGGGTTGGATTGGATTACTGCAAATTCATTAAATCACGAATGTTTTTCAGAATAAATGATTGTTTTCTTAAAATATATAATAGTAATTGCAACTAAATTTGTACCTTAATATGAAACGATGGAATTATTAGTATCGGCACGATTTTTTTATCTATCTTTACTACGCAATAGATACACAATTATTACATCATGTAGATATTGTTACAAACGCATCTACACCTAAAAACATTAGTGTCTCAAAGCATCACTAAAGCCAAACTTAGTTACGTATCCGAGTCAACATGTGTTCATATCTCCACAGATGTTCAAATGCCTAACGCAAATAGTAATTCTGTAACATTTGGAGGCTTTCAACGCTGCAAGGCAGGCAAAGCGTCAATTGTGATACATTTATTCAAATTGCGACCCATTGAGGGCAAGCCAAGGAACAATAAAGTGGCTGGCGGACCATTGGCGTCGTCTATAACAAAGACAACTAAAAAAACATTACGACAAGAAGAACAGAATTAATGTCTTTGAAACGCGCTACGAATATTAATGACCAGACGATTATACATTTTACGTCAAACGTTTCCATTCGAATAATCGATGGTCGGTCACAAGGTGGTCACAAGCTTAATGTTTACGACTTTTTATACGTATAATATAAAATATAAACATTGTAAATACGTGATAATAGTTGTGTAAATTGAAAAATATGTTCGCGTAAATCTGCTAAACGATACACTTAGTTATTGTGTAACCGATATTCATACCGAATGTATTTAATTAAATATGATTGTCGGTTATATTATGACCATAAAAATATGACTGTAACAATTTCAAATTTCTTTATCTATTAAGATCGCGTCCACATATCAGTCATAAATATCTAGAGTAAATAGGAATTGATAACATTTGATAATACGCAAATTATTATTACTTAATGAATTCAACTGTTTAAAACACTATCTGCAAAACATTCCGCACAAAATCCAATTAATACAAGATACAAGAACACGATATTATTTCGTGTCCCATTAACTTGCTATAACTCTATGTTTAGATTGTGGTTTGAATTTTGATCATATTATATGAACATATTTTCGCGATTCTATTTCCAAATACAAATATAATATCATTTCATATTTCTGCTTACTCGGCCATATCTATTAAACCTAGGAAAAACCTAGCATTACAAAAATCTACAAACACACTGTCCCACTAAAAGCCACGAGGCACGAAGCAACGCACTGGTATTTCAAAAAGGTTTCGCCCCTACAGGGAGCAAGTGCACCCCGGCCTCGTACCATATCTTAAAGCAGCAGTATTTCCAGTGTGGAATAAAGACAGCGGTATGCAGCTCGTCTAGCGCCATCACGTTCCCGCACTGGATACAATACTGCTAAGACAACAAGGTACCCAGTACTCGTAGGATTCGTACTTTGTGGCGTCAGCACAAAAGCTGTGTGAGTGGATTGACGCGACCTCGAACCTGCGACCGTCCGCACAATGCCACCTATTGTGATGTTAATGCCGACTCGGATATGCACAGCGGTGCATACGTTGATAGCTATTAACAGAACAATGCTTTTTTATTCGATGCGATTACGTTTTGTATATTGTTGTATGTCTGTCTGTCCTGCAGTGGTCTTTTTAAGGTTACGTTGTGACAATTGTTGTATAGGATACTTGCAGGTCAATAAATTACAACAAATGTCTAATAATACCAGTAAAAAGGGCAACACAAAAATTGTGGCTATCAAAACCATTTCTATATTTTGTAATGTGACTTCTTGTTGAACCTATACATTTCAAAATACAACACCAAAATGTTGTTTCGTTATTTTCACAATTATTTTAACTTGACGCACCAAACCAACGGGTTAAGTTCAACGTTAAGAAATTGTTTACATTTGATACCAGTTAACACGAATAAATAAAAATAAATTTTATCAAAATCATATTTTTAATTAACCTTCAAATGAACATGTTAAATAGGTACGCGGCACGTGTAAACTGTAATTGCAAGTGTAACTAACATAACGGTTTCCTAAAAGAAACTAGAATGGAAACAAATAAGCGGCTAATAAAAGCAAGAAAGCGCGACAAATAATTCACATTTCACATTCACATTAATTTTTTAGAAACTAGCGCAGTTGTAATGAATTTATTTCAATGAAAATTTTATGGAAGGAATATGCAACGATATAAATAGATTATGTATTGTTTTCATTATTTAATACCTACAAAAGCAACATAATTTCTTTGGATCATATTTGAATATGCACATTATGTATATGAAAGGAAAAGTGAAGTTTTGTAGAAATTGAGTCCAACAGAAATTAACACTCCATTTTATTTCAATAACAAGAAAAAGCTGTCCATAAACTGTGCTGAGGCAATAATTTAAACCGTGGTCAAGCTTACATTTAATACGTATTCCTTATAATATATTCAGAGCCGCTTCATATTCTGAACATAAATTAGATAGGACGCTGGCAAAGCTATTCTATTATGCAAATTTCATATTCTGGGCAAACGGTTTTAGATGTTAAATTTGTTATTAATCGTCACAAAACGCTAGCTTATAAAATATTGACTGCATCAAGAGTGAATAATATAAATTTTATTATATTTGATAATGTTTTACATTGCGTAAGTTCCTTTTCATGTTCAGTTCAAAACAATTGAAAAATCGTAATTCCACATTTACCACTTATATCCAAGTCTCCCATACACTTATAAAGTTGTCCGTAATGATGACTTGGCCCATAGAACTCTATACAACGATTACCTACCGTAAAAACAGTATTATTTCAACGTATACGATCAAACTAGTATTATCGTGACTTCATAGGTAGATCTATACATTAACAAAGCATAGATTGGTAACCACTATCCATGTTATTGTATGTTGATTGTTGAAGCGTAGCATGACTGTGCTCGTTCAAGCGTCTGGGCTTCTCTTTGGACTACCATTAGCATACTAGAATGTAAAATATCATTACATAGTACCGTGTAGTAATATACTATGCAATGTTTAACGAACTTTATTTAACTTTCAGTAATATGCTCAAACAACTAGAGATAAACGAAACAAACTCAAGTTCCACGCTCACAATTCTAAATATTACAAAAAGTAAAAGACACAAAGTATAAACAGCAATTTGCTGAGGAATTACTTTACAGTTTATTTATAAATAATAATTACAAGATTTTACTTGAGATAAATTAAACTGGACATATAATTATCGTACATTAACAAAGATAGAAATACGGATGCAACTCGTATCTGAACAAGTTTTTGCCATCTTGAAAATTGCCTATAATTGCTTGAAACTACTTCCTCTACTTGATTGCTAATATATATGTGACTACTTGATGTTTCAAGGTAAAAACTTGGCATCCATTTAATTCCAATTATCAATTTAAGGGCTTAACCATTTAGGGTAGCAAATTATCTAACGACTCAATTTATTAAGGGATTGCAGTCTTGCCTTGGTGAAATTCAAAGAAAAACGATTCTACACTGACTGAAATAAATACTGTAATTAGTGATTTAACGATAATACTAATAAGGGATATGTGTAAATCGTATATGTTGAAAATAGGCTGTTTTTACACACACACAGAAAACACTTATTCATCATACACAAATATAAATGGCCCTTTTGCCCTACTTAGCATTATATCTAGATTCTCAGATAGCCTAAATTTTTTGAGTTTTGGTGAACAATACGTCTGGTCTAGAAAAACCGGGTTAGCGATTGCATTTATTTTATTAATCATTCACATCCGGTCGGATAACGACCTCTGTGATCACCTGCGTCTGCGATTGTCGGCCATCTGTGAACAGTTAGGGATGCCCAAATATGTATTCTATCGATATATCGTACGGTAAAGTGCTTTTATATGAACATTACTTGTAGTTTTCAGTATAGTTATGATAAAAAAGCTGGTGATGTGTGCGCTTTAATATGAACATTACTTGTAGTTTTCAACATAATTGTATGATAAAAAAGTAAAAAAAATAACTTGTTGAATTACCTAATTATGTATACCGTGACGATGCATATTCGGAACTAGGTATGTAGAACTAGAAAAAACGATGTTTTATTATTCATTTAGCGCGATAAAAATACGTTTTATTGAAGTGAAAACTTCTTTAGCGGCGTTGAGCACTTTTTCTGTAATGGGTATAAAATCTTAAACTCGTGTCAGGAGTCAGGACACGTGACCTGATCGAAAAAGCGTAAGACGGATACCATTCCAAAATATCAAACATGCTCAACGTTAATACTCAAGTTTTCACTTCTGCCGGCACTCCCGGAGTGCAACCCGTCTTTCTTTTTTAAGTATAGGTATTTATCTAGGTAGGTTACGACACAGAAATATGACAAACATAAATAAACATACGCGTCCTTCTAAGCACGAAAATCAATCAATTTAAAGCGTGATAATATTTCAAGACTTACACCTACATGAAATTTAATACCCTAATGTCAAATATCGATTTTATTATGATGTATTGATTATCGATGCACATAAAACATCCTTACGATGTGACGATGATTACAACTTACAAGTTGTGAGGCAGTGATGTGATCTCGAACGCACCTGCCTCATTTCGAGCATCCGATGTTTAAAGCATGTGGTTGACAAATCCAGCTCGAAGGACCTATTGTATGTAGATGCAGGATTTTGAATATTTGTTTAGTTACTCGTTTTATTATTAGTATGCAGGTGGATTTGTTTTAGATGAGAATAATTCGTTACGTTAGTTATAAACAATTCTAGAAGGCAAGATCTGAACAATTTAATTGTTTTCGTAATAAAAAGTTAAAACATTTAAAACCATTTTCAAAATACTCAGTTACGAAATATACATTAAATTTATTCATTTATTTTACAGTTGAATCGTAACACTACCCGCAATTACGTTTGATTTATATTTGACACTACTAATTTCCATCGCCTTTTAAGACCAACCAGTCCTCGTGAATAAATTCATCAAAGCACAGATAATACTCTTCCATATAGCCATCTACTCGTATATTATTGAATCCACACCTTGTCAAACGCGTTGTACGTGATGTAAATGACAAGAGTACTTAAAAAGGAATGAACGGAAGTACTTGATATAAAGCAATAATCACAAAGACGAGGAAACATCGACACGTACCTGGTTGAGTTATTTGTATTTTTATCGAGTTTTATATCAGCTATGGAATTGCTTACTCGAATTTTACGTGTATGCTTTATATTTTCTAACTTTTTATTTAATAACTTCTACAAAATTATTTGTCACATGAATCAACAAGGTATTGATACACCTTCCACAATAATCTGATATATTAGTAAATGCAGAATTTACAAATAAAGATGAAGTCGTGTATGTCTCTATGTATTTTGCCTAAAATGTACGGTTTTCTGCGATACACGCGGCAATAATTTAAGTATTTGTTTACTAGAAATCATCAAATCAAATGTGTTATAGTAACACAGGAGTAACACACGAAGACATTTCGTTCGACATTTTTATTACATAGCTTCTGTGAATGTCAATCTTTTATTGCACTAAAAATTTAAAACACATAAAAGAAACATAAAACCTTAGTTGTGGCTGAAAAAGTAATAATATTCTAAGACCACTTTATCTGCATCTCAGAGATGAGAGACCCACATGTTTTTAAATATTGTACCCATCGTAAAATTGTCTCTAGACTCAAATTGTATTGAAACATCATAAAATAACGAGCTTAAGTTTAACTTGGAAAAATTAAAAAAAAAATGTTGTGTGGTTTTATGAAACCACGGTAAAAGTGAAACTTTCCGAACACTGCTTTATACCTACTCGGCAGCCGACCGTCACGCGACATGCGCTACACAGACCAAAAAGTTTGAGACGATGTAATAAAAGTTTCACTTTAAAATTGGAAAAATTTTGTAATAATAAAATTGAGATAGTTATCAACAGCTTCAATAGCACGTAAATCTTTTAAATAGAGATATGAAACTTTGCAATGATATGCGCATAAAAATAAACAGTAGCCTAAGTTAAATGAAAACATAATGTCTCTTAACATTCCTCATAAAATCGTTAAATTTTAAACCCGTATTTAACTCGGTCCTAAAAAATACAATAAAAAGTGGCCTTTATGCAATACGTGTTTTGTTCTAGCTTACTGTAACGTAACATTTGTAAAAACAAGTTTCCTTTTGAGCTCGTTCTATTTGTATTAAATTGCAAAGAACAGACGAAGCAATATTCAAAGGCAGCATAGTAATTACGGAGCATTAAATGCAATTTTCAAATCCACTGCGAAACAACAAAGCATTTCAAGATATTTACGAGGGATGCGGAATATGTGCAAGGATTTAAAAATACATTCAAGGGGTTTTATTGTGAAAGCTTGCGTAGGTACACTATGTTGTTCTGATACGCGAATGCACGAGCCAATTATAATCATAGTGACGTTTATAACACTTTTATCGCCTACGTTAAATATGAACATACTGGATTAATTTTACACAATTCAAGATACTGTGGGCGTAACAGCTAAGTTATGTAAACAAACCTTCATAAAACATGCAAGTATACTCCGTAACAAGATGAAATGCGAGGCGAGCGTATGAAACACCGTAAGTGCACGGAAGGGCAGCGAAAACTTTAATCAAAATGTGTATGCAACAGTCTGAAGTTGAATAAGGAATGAAAGCAGGGAAATTGGGTTTAAACGAGACGAAGATGTTGGAAACGCTTGACAGTGTTTACGTATTAAGTCATAACAAACGAAACACTCGATCTTTGTTTTGAAAATATTTTTCATTTTTTGTTTACCACGATTGATTTGTAGCCCATTTTTTAATGATAAAATGTACATTTCGTTTTCAAATAAATAAAAAAAGAGATTTTATTTAGGAGTTTATACCTACTTTTAAAGAAAAATCAAATGTTAATCCTGTAAAGATTGCCAATGACGTCATAGAATCCTTGCATTGACGTCATTTCGTCCCTACAATAAAGTAACTTATTAAGGAATACCATTGTGTTAAGAGATACATAATAGACTGATAATAGAGCAAGTGATCAACAATACCTTCCGAGATCGTGGGCAGAACGTTGACGAAGTTAACAATCCCGACGCCCGTTAGCTGACTCATTCACAAAAATCAATTCAGCGATTCCAAGAAACACCCGCGGACGATATATCCGCGTTTTATTAACACAAAACTTCAACACTCCACAATAATATCACGTAGCCCACATAGATAAACCCGTTGTTTTAAACACTTCAGATTTCTGTCATCGCACATGCGCTAAAACTGTAGATTGGATAAAACCGTTAGGATTTACGTGGTGTGGTCACCGTGCACTTTTCTCATGAGTGAGAGAAATGTGAACTATCACATGAGCACGACCTAGATATTCTTTTTTAATATAGCTGCGCGCGCGCCGCCCTCTCTCGACGAAGCGCAGAGGCAGACTGGGCGCGAAGTATGCAGGCGGCCAAGCATTGCGCTCGCCGTTCACCAATCTTTATCTACGAAGACAGCGCACTTGCTCGGTTACTTAGCAATGCAGTTACTTGACTGGTTACTGGGGTATAACTTGCGCACAGGCTATAACGATTTATGATTCTATTGAATAACTAAATCCAGATAGCGACAAAACGTACGCCAGTCACCATTTGGAAAACCCAGACGACATAATAGATGAGCAATCGTACTGTGACAAAACAATTATTGTCTTAGATGTTAGAAAGGACGTACCACTATTATCTACGTCTTTTACATTTCAACAAAATGAATCAAAAACACAACTTTTTATATTTATAGAAGTCAACATATAATTAACAATACACCTGGGATATTGTAGCTGCTATTATGTACTTCTATTCAAAATAAACGATATCAATATTCTACACGTAATTTTCACTATTGTACCGCGAGATAACATAAACAAATGTATGACGGGCCGCTGTTATCAGAAATGTTTGGGCTAAGCTTCCAGTTCAAATTAATTGAAACAAATTCATAACAATGTACGAGTGTTTTGTTTTACGCAAGTCACTTTCGTTGTTTTATTAACTCTCGTATCACAGGAATCAATACGTAGACCGATAAAACGCATGAAGCATTAGGTTGTTTGATAATACTAGTACTACGTTTTGTTGGTATTTTCTGTAGACTGTAACATACGATCTGCATCTATATCCGAGTGTATTCTAGTTTATTAAACTTTAAGAACTTTTTCTCTAGAGAAAAAACATGAGAATCATACCTACAAGAAAATGAGCAATCGTTTTTTTTTTTATTTCAGGAGATATTACAAACAACTACGTAGTCTGTTTTGTAATAAATAATTAAATAGTTGCACTGATGTTGTTAAGTAATGCGTTTATTATTTTTTCTTAATAAGTATGTTAATTTTCAATTTCAATTTAACTGTTAATTTTACTACCTTAAATTGGTATTGTATCATCACGTAACCACTTTATACCGTGACATTACTAATCTTTGTGAAATAAACATAATCCTCTACATATGTTTACATTTAACCAAAAAAAGAATTGTATCAAATATTTGGCGGTAGTTACCAACATATATATTAATAATTCCGGCATAGTGGAGCATAAAACACATACGATATTGGAACGGCTGTGAAACAAAATAAAACACCGAGCTTTTAGAAGCGAATTCTGTCAGAGAATATAAATATATGTATGAAAAGTTTTTTCAGCATTTGCGTCATGGTATTTTGGTCGCAAATCTTTTATATGTAGGGAATAAATACAAAAGACACCTTTTCAAACGAATTTAAGAGTAATTCATTACCTTTTTGAATAAAGCCTAAATGTTTCTAGCTGTTCATGATCTCTCAGTAAAAAATAATTTGAAAGGATTATTAATACATCTTCGCCAGACAGCGTTATCTTACTATAAATAAAATCTCTATCTAATTTCTTTTTATAATATCATTCTGGCCACAATTTTATCAAAATTAAAAGACCAAAGGTCAAGGCTGGCAATAAGACATAAAATGAGAATTGAGAACCTGCAGATTAATAAACAGTTGTAAGTTTTTAGTTTTTACCTATCTATTATATACAGAACATATTCCGTAGATATATATACCTAATGTTAACAAATTACATAGTACTACCTACCACTATTAACTATTCTGTAATACTAATTTAGTATGTACTTTAAAAGGGTACTGTTTTTTAATCATTTATCCTTAATATTGCAAATTATACAAATGATACATGATATTGGTATATTTTGAAGTCATGAACAAGGAAATAAATATGTTTAATATGGCAAGGTTTCACATACTTATAGCCCCACGTTGATATTACATAGGTATGTCAAATATCAAAGACAACCGCAAAGTTCTTTTAAAATCGCTATAGACGTTGTTTTTTTACAAAATTTAACACACGCAATAATAGAGCAATTTATTAATTAAATAACTAGTCAGTTATTAAAGCGTTAGGTAAGTTTCGTCATAAACTGATTATTACACAATAGTATCTACAGACGGTAAAATTCCATAATTATGTAAAGCTTACTATATATATAATCCTAGCTATAGTTTCTGACTCCCAAACCAAATACCGATATTCTTCGATCATACGAAATTCGCGATAACAGCAATAAATCATAACTTATGACCATAAGACGTCACAACTCTTGAATCCAATTACAGATACTAAAAAAGTTCACCTCTTGGGCGCCAATAAAACCTCACGAATTTCATATTCAAGTACGAAATGAATCGCCTTATTATATGAATCAATGATATTTAAATTAGGTTGCTCTGCAACCAACACAAAACGCGTGTTGAATATTTTTTTTTATCTACGTCTGACCACTGTTATTCGTGAGGTCACATACTTAGGTACCTTTTATTTTTTTACTTTCCTATCTCTTCCTGCACTTATAGAAATGTTTTGTATTAAACTCTGATTCTCGGAACAAAGACAGTGAAAGCAACGTACCTACCCTATCTCCTTTTAAATATCCTTGGGCATACTATTGTGGTTGAATTATACCGTTGTTATTATTTCAACTTATCACACCAGAGGTTAAAGGACGTTCATTACATTGTCACGTGATCGTTAAATGAGGAAACGGGGGGCTATCGTAAATATTGAGTCATGGTCGATAGTAGTTTATAATTAGTTAATATGCAAGTTGCATTGTTATCCAAAATTGTGACGAATAATTTTAAAGATTTATAAAATATTAATGACCTCTAACTGGCACATTCTAATATTATTTCTATATATTACCAGTTTGGATAGCGCTGAGTAGACTAAATAAATAATGCGTCATTAATTTTATAATGAGAATAGATTCGACTTTCGTACTAACATCTACCTACGCATACCTAATTTTCTCTAGAAACTTTTACTATTTAAATTTATCCCGTATAGGTACTTTTCTTAACCTACCACATACGACAGTATATACATAGTTTTAGTTTTAATTTCGCAACAACACTCGCAAACATACAATAGCAAAACACATCCAGCAAATCTACAAAAAAAGCAATTTACGAAACGGCTCCGAACGACGAACGCTCATACATAATCACTAACACCTAAGATACATCGCAATAATACCTCCCACATCCATTGTATAATACCGTCTTTACATCAAAACAAACACAACACTAGCCCACATCTTCGAATGTGTGTCACCGATGTCTGTGCATCACGACCGCTCATTTATCGATTGTACACTATTCATACAATTCATGTTATCATTAAATTTTCATGAGGCGACTTCTAGGAGCACGACATGCTTGTGTTCCAATCAATAAATACCTCGTATTGATAACGTGTATTATGCCCTGTTATTGTATCGCCAATATATGCGGAATATCACGCAAAGTTTTCCTTGATGCAAATTTTAGATATTTTTAACAAAACATTTGCAAAGTCATAGTTAGTCGCTTTAAAGACGGTTTGAAATTAGCATTCAGTATTTTAAGTTTTTAAATAGCTAACATTCAGCATGACGTCGTTGCAGGCGTAATAAATAGAATTTCTTTAAATTAAAAGACAAATAACTTGATATGGAAAATAGTTTATCGAATCGTGCAAAAGCTTTTGTTGCACAAATTACCTCCTACTTGAAAAATCTCGTGAAATACAGGATAAACCAATTGAGTCTGATGCTATATTATGTAGCATTGGAACAGAACCTTTTAATCGTCTTACATACACACAAAATAACAAAATAAAAAGCTATCAAAACCACGTAAAACAATAATGAAGCATCTACAATACAAGCTGATACACGTCTCATACTATATCTTAATTAACGTCGACTATGTAACATCTCTCAAACGATACAAATCCGATTTCCTTTCCTTTGTTCAGCGCAAGGAAGATATCTTCCAATTTCACAGACGTCTCGTAATTGTTTAATTAAATTGTTGCATAAATCGTTACATGCGCTTTTCTGTACTTAGTACTTACAAGTTTTAACTTTTAACGTTTATTGCTTTTTCATTTTTATTACATCATTAGTTTGCGTATTAAAGTAGGTACATTAGAACTAAAATACTGTAACTTAAATTCTTCATATATCTACGGACTTAAAATATTATGTCTTGATGATTCAAAACCTTTTATAGAGTAAAGTGTTACTAAATAATAAATATATAATTGGGCAATTATAGGCAGTAGGCACACATAGTTCATTATTATCAATGAGCGATATATTGCATAGAAACTATACATTCACCGTCTCATGGGCATTCCAATCATTCGTCGATAAATTGCATCGTGATTAAAACGTATTGCATAGTGATAGTCATATCAAAATTGTAATTACACCTTTATCAGCAATGTTATCTAAGGTTGTCCAATTTGGGCACGTAAATTATTAGAATAACATTAATCTTCCTACCTTTTGTATTATTATAATATCTACCTGATGCAAATAATATTGATAGCAAAAGAAAAAGCCACAACAAGCATAACTGAATGTAAAAAAATATCTAAAGAAAACATTTAATAAAATTTTAATAAAAAATGAAAACTCACTTTTTTTATTCGTATCAAACCTATCCTCATGTCCATTGCAAGTCCTATCGTCATCGTATTCATAAACCTTGAAGTTCTCGAAGGAATACAGTTTGACGGCTTTTATAGACACTGGCGCGCGATAGCAGTAAACGTTACAACTTTCTTTCGACTCAATTAGACTCTGCGTGAATGTGCAATAAAGATGAATTTACTCAATATCACAGTCTGTAAACAAAAGTCCATAAACGTCACTGTAGCCTCGATAACGTCTAATAGGGAACTTTCGTCAGTACGTTCGAATACAATCGTTTCAATAATCCAATACCGGAAGCGGGATTACGCACGTCGTATTGTTTGTTCGAACAATGGACGCCAATAGAGATACAGCGACATAAACGAGAATCGGTGTTCGAATTTTAAATTTTCGCAAATATAAGTTCGCGGGAGCAAAACACGGGTTCAGTGCGGCGGGAGCGCTCGTCCTGATGACCGCGTGTCGTCTGGCCGGGTTGCAGTCTCCCAACTCGCCGCGCCGGCGCCCGGAATTGTGTCAGACGGCACCCGGAGCACTCCGGCCTTTCATGAATACACCTCTCTCTACGCTCGACGCATCAATACATTCGTTACCGTATGCACGCTCCGCTCGTAATTGCCGCTTAGACGCTATTATCTTTGGAATATTAATGTTATAATTCAAAGCGTAATGAATTATTCATAATAATTAATGAAACCGCAATTAGTGCCTTACTTTTGTGACAATATTACACATTTTCACTGTGAAATTACAGAGACAGAATTAACTTTAAGTCAAATAATCACATTTCTATGTAGCTCCAAATATGCGCGGGCGTAATGATCTTTATTCTATTCTATATTTAGTAAAAGAAATTAGATATATATATAAAGATCTTGCTTAAACGTATAAAAATAACTGATCACGAAGAATTCATTAGCATTATTACCGATAAGCAGTAATAGCTATAAATAAATATCTATTTTGGTTATTTATTTGGTTCACTATTAGCATTGATTAACTATTTGGATTTTTATATAGTGAAATACGTTTGAACGCTTGACATTTGAAATCTAAATATACCAATGGCACTGGAAATAGAACAGAATCTAATTTGGAGTAAAACATTCTGTGATATTTTCGTAGGTTTTCTATTTCATCAACTTCAGTGTATCAGCACTTTCATGGAAAGCTTAATTTCTGTGAAAATGACACAAATAAATAATATGTAAAACATACCATGAATATTTTAATAATACTTATCAACCCACAAACCCAGTCCATAAGTTTATTTTCGTGCTCTATCTATGAAGTACAACAATATTCTATAAATCGCTCAGAAGCGATGAAACTCTACATTATTTCGTCTCTCTTTAAAGTTTCTCCTTCATTCATACAATAATCTTCTCGCTCTACAATCTAAAACTCCTCCCAATTGAAACAATTTCCCGATACTCCGTGACACAGGCGGGTAAAGTGTAATCTTTTATCGCAATGTTCACCTCTGGCATTTGAGAGGACACCACGGGTCACTTACCTGGTTAATATAATATCGGACTGGCACGCTATATAGTGAATTACGTAGCTTCCCATTTTCTAGTAATGGAATAAAAACATTGTGCAAAAATTTTCAGGAATGGATTTTACGAAACTATTTCAATTACTTATTACGGATTGTATGTTTGTTTTTTACATTGAGGAGGATTAAGCTCTACAGCTCTTATAAAACCAAGCATTATATTTTCGAAAAAAGGCAATAAAATTCAGAAGATCTTTATATGTACAGAAATCGACTATACTATTGAGCTTTTTACGATTCTCACAGTTATAAATACATTTTATAATTATCGTTGTTACGCAGTAACCAATGAACATACGAATTATATAAATAGTGATCACTGACATAATATTGCATGCGATATCGATACACAGGCCAGCAGCTTAATGCGTAATACGCAGAACTAATAATAAACAAGCTGCAATGTGAATTATAATTTATTACTATCTAGTATTAACCTTCTAATTTTGTACTCGTAGAAAAATTCAGTTAGAAGCCATAAATATTGCAACATTTCTAAACAGTAACAATTGTCTATTCTACGGAGGCTTTGCTTTGATTCTGTAAAGTAATTGTGAGAATTATCATATTTACTAAATATGTATTAAGTTTTTGAAAGAGGAAATTTCTCAAAATTAAAATCACAGCTGCTCTTAATTCTAAAAACACATATAAACGCAAGATTTTGTTTACTGTAAAACATTTTATAACAAGAAAAAATTCCTCAGGAAATGATGGCATATTTAAAGATGATCTCGACAATATTGCAAAATATAAAAATTAGGTTTCAGTACATTTTCAAGATTCGGGATAACGATAACGCAAAAACTGCCAACCTGTCGGGCAAAAAATATTCAGGTACGCTCGGGCAGGTAGTTTTAGTATAGTTGTTCACGTTTGCGTGTAAACATTTACAAAAAAAAAATGGGTCAAATGACCAGCAAATGCCATTATCTGAACCGTGAATAAAACGTATTATATGTGGAGCTTGAACGCATCTTCATAGCTGGTACTTTAGTGCTATATTATATAACAATGCGTAATCTTGTAACAGCTCTCCACATTAAATAATATTAACAAAACAGGCACATGGAGAGGCATTGTTTAAATGTTGGACGATGAATCTTCATTTTCACTTTCCAGTGAACAAATCCGAGTTCTTTGGGTAGTAATAAAAATGATAAACGACGCACTCTACCGTTTCTATCTCGTGCCCCTATTCGCAACACGCCACGCATCTTTTTGAAACAACACTCATGAAAATCGCTAGAACATTTCTCGTTCGTATATTAAGCGACAGCTATAAATCTCGTGCGTTGACGACTTATCGTATTCTGCGATCTGAAAGTTTCTTATCAAAGAAATGTATCCGTTTAGCCGTCAGCTTACAGGCTCGTTAAGCCGGTATACATTCAATGATATTCTGTGACATTTTCAAGATATACACAGCCCTTCAATTTTAATGGGCCGTGCTGTGGGGTGGTTCTTGTTGCAAATAAAATACATAATGATATCGATTTTTTTATTCGTGATAGACTCGATACTGGCGAATCGATCGGCCTTGACCCGACGGCATCAGTGCGATGTTCATACTTGATCTCGATTTTCAAACGCGAGTTTTGATAGACTGATTAAATAAGTAAAACTAACTTGCAACTTTCGCAAAATAATTATTGTAGTTAGAAATGTATATTGAGTATAGTCAGCAGTATGACTCACAGCTACACAAGTAAAATTAGTATTTTTTTTTTGAGATATATGTACAGAATATGTTTTTCCATTATCACATGTTGATATTAATTTAAGTACAAGTAAGTTATAAATTAGAAATGTCTCAAGAAAAATCATAAGTAGGTAACATGTTACATGACACAATCAAATTCATTTCGAATTATAATTTCTCCATTTATGTATGAACATGAGCAAGGACAAAAATTTATATGGGACTTAGGATTTATTAACTTTATTACAAAAATTGTGGTACAATCTGAAGAAACTGTTCTTAAAATGCACATGCTTCTTGAATAATCTGAGTTATCTACACTAATATTATAAAGAGGAAAACTTTGTTTGTTTGTTTGATTGTAATGAATAGGCTCATAAACTACTGGACCGATTTTAAAAATTCTTTCACCATTCGAAAGCTACATTATCCACGAGTAATATAGGCTATATATCATTATGTTAAGACCAACAGGAGCGGAGTAATGTGGGTGAAACCGCGTGGCACTCTTTTATAATTTAGTTTTGAACTGATATTTAATACTTATGAAAAGGAATTATTATTTTATTCAAATAAAAATAGGTGGTACCTATTTCAAATTCATTTTGTAAGAATAATACCAAATCTTTATAACTATACATTTCATTTGTGGTCACTTATATATTTCATAACCACAACAAATAATGAAACATCTTGTAAATCTCTGTTTGTTGGTTGTTTGTTTCAGAAGAATATCACATAACCGGAATATATTTTATCCATGCAATAAATAGTTAGTGCATTTGTATTCAAGGTTTAACATCAACCGATAGTATTACATAATATGTACAACAAAAGATAACTATAGATTATTTGATAGAAATATACATAGTAACTATAGGGAATGTTATCCCGCTAGTATCCATCCATGGATATATTCCTATATGTACTTAACATGGACTTAAACAAACAATGAGATAAATATTGATCATTTTTCTATGATGAATGAAGAAGTAAATTATTTTTTTTTTTATCAATCTCTATGAGAATTGTTTATTTATATAAAGAAGCACTGATCGAAGATTCAAAATCTGGTATGGATATAATAATAGCAGCAATATTCTCATAATATAAAAATAAGCCCTAATACCTATGTCTCAATAGTGATTGTTTTCAAACATTATTATCAAACAATGAGTCTCTTTTAACAACTTCAAATTTATGAGTTAATGCAAAACACTCATATCTTAATAATTTAATTACTTCACCGAGACGGGAGACCTAAAGTAAACTATTAACATTGCAAGATAGAATAGCCGATTCTGTTAGGAGCGGTATAAAAACTTGTTTTACTAGTTTTAGCCTTATTCAAAAAAAGTTTATACTAAGTTTAAGTCGTTATGCTAGTGTATTAACATAGTTTGTGAAAGATTAACTTTATAACCAAAACATGAACACAAAATACAAATCTGACAATCACAAACTTACCTTCTTTGACATTCTTTGATGATTGCGAAGACGACACTCCGGGTATTTTATCACTAGCACAATTCATTATATTAATGTCCACAAAACTATTTTAACGAGTAGATCTCATCGAACAGAATTCTGCATAATAATGCTAAATTTTTATTTTGTTTTACCGATACATTCGCAAATAATGCAAAACGCGGTAGCCATTCTACATTCCGATTGTAAATACGAAATCATAGACAAATGGAACAAAGATAGATTCCGTCATTGACAAAAGAACTAAAAACAGATGATATTTACAAAAATTATAATACAGTAAAGGAGGTATTTTTTATTATTAATCGATCTCAGGTTAAAAAAGAAATCATCTTATAAGACTATGAATTTTCTCAATGTATTTGATTTACAAATCTCAATGTAACAAACTACAAAGTTTATCAGTCAACCACACAGTCAACAGATTAAGTATAATGTCAAATGTCATTTGTCATTTCATGCCATATCATTTTGACAAGTGATTACTGATATTGTTAATTGAACAAAAATTTTTGATCGCAGAACATTTACATGAAAATTATAATTAATGTACAAATGAAAAAGAATCGAACGTTTTCCTGATAATTTTTCTTAAATTGTGTTATAAACATGATGCAACATCAATACTGGGTGACTAAAAAGACTGTTTTAAAGAAACTAGGGACTAAAGAGGATGAATGTATAATAGCGTCCGATGCCGAACTTGATGCAAAATTAGAGTTATTTCAGTCCATTTCAGAGAGTTGTTTACAATTGCAACGAGTTTTAGATCAGTATCAAGAACGTCTTTGCGTGCTTGCGCAAGAAGAAAATTCTCTGGGAAAGTTTCTGCGAGATGCGGGCAAAAACAACGATGCAGCTGGGAAACACATGGTGACGGCTGGTAAAGCGATTTCCTATGCTGGACAACAGCGAGTCTCCATAAGAAGTCCTCTATTGCGACTACATCATGAAGTGGAAACGTTTAGATGTCGAGCTGTGAAAGATATGCGTGCAACAGTGTCGGCTATGGAAAAAGCACGTATCGAGTATAGAGCCGCGTTGAGTTGGATGAAATCAACCAGCGCACAGCTCGATCCTGATACTGGTCGCGGTCTTGATAATTTTCGCAAAGCACAACGACAAGTGAGAGAAAGCAAGAAGATTTTTGATAAATTGACCCTAGATGTTTTACAGAAGGTAAAGTAACATATTTATTATCATTATTTATTTAAATAAAGTAGGTATAATAAATAAACTATTTACTAATGTAAAATTTCCTTTCAGATTGATTTGCTAGCTGCAGCTCGTTGCAATATGTTCTCTCATGTTCTATCGAACTACCAAAACTCGTTTTTAGGTTTCTCCACAAAAGTGGCACAAACACTGGCCGCTACCATTGAGAGTATGAATTCTGCACCACAATATGAATTTTGCATTTTGAAGAGCTTGTCTGAAAATGATATTGAAGAGGAAAGCCTTGCACAGGACAAGGATCAATTGCTGTTCTTTCAGGTTTGGTTTCACACATTTTACATTTAATTTAACCATTAATTATTGATATTAATATTTTAATCTTTAGTATATTATATTTTGACTTCAGTATATTAGGTATATTATGCATCTAGTTTTTCTGGTATCTATATAATCCATTTTTTTTAAATAAAGAAACCACTTATAACAGAAGTAATACAAAAAGCTAAATAATATTATATATGAAGAATAATACTTTTACTAATTCTCATATGGATATATAATTTTTACAGGATGAATATAAAGATGACGGTCCAACAACAAAAAAAACTGATCAACAAACTGAAAAACAGAACGCTGAAAATGAGACATCAGCTACAACTCAAGAGGAGGCATCTACCTCTGAGAATCTTATAAGCACTGATGAAGAAAAGAGTGGAAATATTAGTGAGGATTTTGCTGGCTTGCAGCTAGGTGGTGGGGATATGCCCGCTAATTATGCTTTCATGCCATCTCAGCTGTTGCAGGTAATATATTGTAATAGATATAGATTTTACTTGTTTTTTGCGGTTTGTGTTTAGCAAGATTTTCTTTTATATTTTTTGTTCCTGCATGTATATGTGAAGAAGACGCAGTTTCTGAATTTTTATTTTTAAATTTGGTATTATGTATATAATTATTTAAACTACAAATGTTTTCCCGAAATCTATTTAAAAGTTTTTAACCAATGGAGGGCCATTCAGTCTATGTTCAAAAAATCAGTTCAGTTATTTTACTGTATAATGTTAAAAACAACTGTTTACTCTCGAGGCTCAAACTACCCATGATGTATATTGCCACCATATTTATTATTTTTTTTATATTTTTCAAGGACTTCACCGGCAACTTCATGGAGAGTCCATTACAACCACATAGCATACAAAACGAGGAGCCTTCCCAGGCTTCCCAAATACAAGCAAGTAAACCCCTACCAGCACCAAAGAAAGATGACAAAGCTGCTTGGTTCAAATTATTTGCCGAGTTGGATCCACTTGCCAACCCTGATAATATACCAGGATCCAATCATAATCAGAGTCATGCTGCTTAACTGGTATGATACAGATTAAAAATAGTGCAGTCGTTGTAACAGATATGTCATGCTCTTTCTAATGCCACAGATACTAAATTAGTTATTACTTAAATAGTATATCTTATATTATGCTGCTTTATTTGGTTCAAAGTAGGTTAAGTATTGTATGTTTAATATTATCTGTGAAATTAGAAAATACACTTTTATATTATGATGGTTTCTTGTGTGCTAACATTATTTATCTGCTACTTTAGAATATATTATTATGATTATGGTGTTGTTATATTATTTAAATAATATCTCAACAATTCATGAAAGCTCTCTTGTATTTGTCAATGTTTAGAAAACAACAACAATATTTTTCGAAATAATACTTTAAAGTATTAGTAAAAGTAGTAATAGTAGTAGAAAAAAAATTATGCTCATTCCAAAATTTTATTCATATTTCATCCCTAATGGGGTAAAATAGTGGCAAATTCCATTATTATTGGATAAGGAAATTTATTTTGAATGTTGATAACATGCAAGAAACTTCTATAATTAAATGTATGTATTTTACTTATGGTATTAATCAGTCCATATGTAATTATAATCATTATAATATTATGTTGTAGACAGTAGATGCATTACCTACTTATATTTCATAACAATTAAGATTTGATAATGTTTTAATGATAGCTTTTACATTACAAAATGAACAACCATTTAAGCATTATGAGACTACGAAGTACAAACAAAAATGACTGGTTTAATTAAAATAATATTTTTAATTGGTGATTATCTCCTTTGTTTATTATAATATTGCTATTAAGATATCACTTAAATTACAAGGCATTATACTTAACGCTTAACTATAACAAATGCTTATGAATAATAATTATTGTATTTTATCAGAAAAACTGACCCTGTGATACACATTTATTTAATAGTAAACTACTGCTTCATTCCTTAATATAGGTACTTTGTCAAACATATTATACATTCCAGTTAATATAGAGTAAAAGAATCGAATATTATTGTAATTTGTAGCTTTATGTACCTATCATAACTTAATGTTCTGAATACATATTTTTCGGATGAAACATTGTTAGTTTCAAAACAATTGCTTGATTTCTTATTATTAAACTATAGGAACTGAATTATTTGCAATATTATATTTTGTTATTTTTTATGTTAATCGTAAGAAAGTGGAAAATATTCCACCAATCGGAATTAATAATGGTGTCTTTCCATAAAAGAGAACTTTTATAACCTGAAAATTAGTTAAAAAATGTTTAATATAATGATCAACAAGGATTTACTAGTCAAAGCTTTTCGCTTGTTTACTTCAAACCAAAGATAAATAGTTTTAGTTAAATTTATAAATGTTTTTGTGTTATGACGTGTGTAATCTGAACATCAAATTGTATTATTAAACATTATTATGAATATGTTTTTTGTATTATTTTAAATACGCATGTTTCCTGCTTGGATATTTTAAACAAAGTCGCTTTCTCTGTCCCTATTCCTATTGAATATTGCACTTACATTTTTAAAGAATAAAAAAAAATCGATCACGAGGCGGGATTCGAACCCGCTTCTTTAATCTTATGACGAAGCTTGACCACCCGTTTAGCTACATTTGAAACATTCGGCATTCCACATTCCACAACAACAATTATTCCCGTCGATACTACAAAATATATCGTCGAATTACGATGCGAATAGCGAACACAAATGCGTAAATTCACCATGAGTGTCCGAATTTCTAAAAGTTTTTAGTATTGACCATATTTATTGAGATTTCCAGAGATTTCATATATTTGACATTGGCAAATAGTCAAGACTTCTTAAGCGTCTTATTTACGGTCCATCTTGACGTACGTCCCGCCAAGGTCATACACGATGCACGACGCAAAACGACAGTGAATAGCGTTGACGTACGTCAATAATTATTATTATTATCTTGCTGGATGTGCACGACCAACTTTTCATCCAGCAAGCACCCCCACCACCGCGAACGTCGTGCAGATGGACAGTGAATAGCGCGGACGTACAGCAGATTAGTGTTGCCAACAGAAATTAATGTAAATACTTGGAAACGTGGCCTATTGATATGATTTTTTTGTGATAACTTAGTGAGTACATGAGCAAGCAAGAAACGGTTATTTTTGATTTTTATGTACACAGGAAATCCCAATTATCATTACTTTTGGATCAACCTTGTACACATGGACAGTTTATATTCCGAAGTTATTATTTTAAAAGAACTCCAAGGCGAATTGTTGAATAACACAGATTTTATGCAAAAGTCCACTGCAGAAAAATGGCAATTTATTTAAAAAAAATATCTTGACGAATTTGTTTGTTTAAAAAAAATGATTAGCTATATACTCTCTGTTCCCGCCACTTTAGCATTTACTGAAAGAGTCTTTTCGGTCATGAATGTGAAGTGGCGGGAAGAGAGAAACCGAGCTTCATTAAAAATTAATTAAAAATGAGCTCTTGAAATATATAAATTTAGATTTGGAATGTTTGGATTCATATAATTCATTTAAAAATAATGAAAAATTCTTAGTTACTGCAAAAAGTACAAAAAAATACATTTTTAAAAATATTTATTTACTCTGTATTTACCTCCTTTAAAATCAGATATACTCTATTTCTTCAAATAAAAGTTGGCAACCCTAGCCATGCTTGATGCGCGCACGATCGTCAGTAGGATACATCCAGCACCGCGACCTTGAGCCGACGTACGTCGGGGATTGACCGTGAATAAGACGCTTTACCGTAAAATGGCTCATACCTAATAGGGGTGACAGACGTACGAGTAAGTACGCGAACTTGTGGCTCGACGACCTTTTTCGCTCGTGTGTCACCCCAAGTACAGTGCGACACAAAAGAGATGAAAATAAATGAGGGCGCCACCGTCGCTCATATAGCAACACTGATACTGCGACGCAAGCGATCTTGATACTATAGAATAAAAATCTAAAAATCTATACAGGGTGTCCCAAAAAGTAGTGATGAACGGAAGCTGGGAGGTAGAGGACTTAGAGGGCTATCTGAATCACCCCCATGTGTGTTATGCGATTTTTCGTATTTTCGGAGTTATTAATTTTTTTTCAATTTTTCATCTATCGCCGAGTACGATGAGATTTTTATTTATGGTGACGTGAATTATTGCGCTAGATGCTTGATTTTTTTTGTGTGCTAAGCTGAAAGATAGGCCAATTCAGTATAGTAACATTTACTATCGTTAGATCTTCGAATGGAATAAAAAAAAGAATTAAATGCCAAGAAAGATAAAATTACCCAGTATGTTCATAACTTCAAGGGCCCATAAAAAAATAAAATCACATAAAAAAGGTTTTCCATTTGGCTTTTAAAAACTTGCTCTATCGATCAGGTAGCTACCCTAAAAATTTCATTTTATTATTCTGAAGGCTTCAATGGAAAAATTGAAATCTAAATGTGGTAAGTGCAAAATTTTTATTAACATGATGATCATTAAAACCAATAAATAGGTGTTTAATTACCAGAATTTTTTTAAAATAGCCCCGCTGTTGCTGAATGCAAGTGCGATATCACCGTAAAAAGTTGTCTTTTAAATGTCTGAATGCTCTTTTATCATTTTTAATGGTTTCTTCTGCTACTATGAATTTCCGGGTTATTTCGTTCAAATTGTGGCATTCTCTCAAGTAGCCGAGGTCTTTTTAGTATCCCCATTGAAACAAATCAATGGGGTTTAGGTCGAGGGACCGTGGAGGCCAGGCTTTAAAGCAGGCGTCACCGGCGCATGCGCAGGCTGCAACGACCAATCCATCTTTCAGGGTATTTTTGCCCTTTAGCCTGGCCTCCACGGTCTCCGGACATAAACCCTATTGAATTTTTTCCGTGGGGATACTACAATGACGAGAGACTGCCGCAATGTGGACGAAATAACCCGGTAATTCATAGTAGCGGAAGAAACCATTAAAAAAGATAAAAGAGCATTCAGACATTTAAAAGACAACTTTTTACGGTGATGTCGCACTTGCATTGAGCAACAGCGGGACTATTTTAAAAAAAATCTGGTAATTAAACACCTATTTCTTGGTTTTATTGATCATCATGTTAATAAAAATTTTGCACTTACCACATTTAGATTTCAATTTTTCCATTGAAGCCTTCAGAATAATAGAATGAAATTTTTAGGGTAGCTACCTGATCGATAGAGCAAGTTTTTAAAAGCCAAATGGAAAACCTTTTTTATGTGATTTTTTTTTTATGGGCCCTTGAAGTTATGAACATACTGGGTAATTTTATCTTTCATGCCATTTAATTCTTTTTTTTATTCCATTCGAAGATCTAACGATAGTAAATGTTACTATACTGAATTGGCCTATCTTTCAGCTTAGCACACAAAAAAAATCAAGCATCTTGCGCAATAATTCACGTCACCATAAATAAAAATCTCATCGTACTCGGCGATATATGAAAAAATTGAAAAAAAATTAATAACTCCGAAAATACGAAAAATCGCATAACACACATGGGGGTGATTCGGATAGCCCTCTAAGTCCTCTACCTCCCAGCTTCAGTATATCACTACTTTTTGGGACACCCTGTATAATATAGTCTAAAATAAATACCGCGATTTAAACCGTTATAATTGTTTCATTGTAGCAATAGTGTAAATTTAAGACAAAAATACATTAGTATTTTAATTGACCTACCTAGGTCAAATTTTACTAAAATGTATTTGGAATTAGTTATTTTATAAAAATCGGTCAAGTGTTTAGACTGCAGAGGCGCACATAGAATCAAACATACAAACAAACAAGCATACATGCAGCTCAAACACATTACCCTCTTTCTGGGTCCGTCGGGTAGAAAAAAAACAAGGCTATTTGAAAACTACATATTTTTATTTTTTTTTGTAGATAAATTTTGTACATTAATATAATTCATCAAAATCTAAATATTCTACTCCTTCAAAGGACTGATCATCACTCTGTTTCGAAGTACCTCTCCTATGTTTGGCTGGCGTTGAAAATTTGCCTTCATTTCTACTCCCTTCCTCTACTATCCTGCGTACTGTGCTTTCAGAAACCCCTATAACAAACGAATTAAGATGAATAAAATCAAATAGTACATTTAACATATTTTTATAGTAGCTTAAAACTAAAACTTCCTTTATTTTATTAATTTTTTTTTAATGTAGGAGGCCAGCGTCCCTGCGCTACACTAGTAAGTAGTTAGTAAGCTAAATCTAAAATATGATTTTTTTTTCTTATGGTTTGATTGATTAATAGATAGCTGTATGAAAACAATTATCACTATACTATGTAGTAAAATCTAAACTAGGTACTTTATTTGAGGCTGGTTGGATTGGATATAACTTCTTGACTCAAATTGTGCTGGTCGCACTATAAAAACAAGTTTTTGTTTACATACAAATAACCTCAAATTAAATTGCGAAAACGTAATAATCGCCATACATACATACATTAAACACTCGTCACTAATGGAATATTCTATTTTACGTAGTACTGAACAAAAATAAATGGAATCTCACCGGTATATTCTGCTGTACGTTTGTAAACGTTTTCCAAATCAGTCAATAACTTTCCAGCTTGAAATTCGGACAAACACCGAATAAAAACTTTATACACGACATCACGGACACCGCTACGTTTAACCTTTTTCATGATGTCTCCTTTTTTATTTAAATTTCTTGTTCTAAATAACAATTTTATCTCAATAATTCTCCACTTCACGAAAAAAACAACAAATTTTTATTCAACTTGACAGCTACATTGGCAATTCAGGGTTGCCAGGTAATGAAAAACGAATTAGTTCCAAAATAATTAATTTCATCTCTTTTGTGTCGTACTATACAAAAAAATTTATACGCGTACTTAAAAACCGTCGAGTAAGTTCGTTGACGATCCAACATGTTTGAAATTTTACTCGTAGCCCGCCTTCGCTCGCACGTCTGTCACCGCCGCGAGCCGCGAGCCTAGCCTGTCTAGCTATAGGTGTTACTAAGTGCAAAAGTTCAATTCATTTCGTCTTCTTCTTTTAGTTTTATGAAAATAATTTAATATAATTAATATGAATGAATATAATATAATTGAATATTGGCGAAGGTATTTTTGAATCCCGCCAAGGAAGTTTCACTCCTGACGCGTAGGCTCGGCGCACACGCTCTTTTTTTGTAAAGTACCCTCAAAATATAATAGTAAAAACGAAAATATATCCTTCAATTTTTGAACATTTATTTTGTTAGAATGCTATTTACTTAAAAATAGGTGCTGGTTATTAAATTAAAAATGTCTATATTTAATTCCTGAATAACATAAAATTCCCTCTGTTGATGACATAGAGACATTCGATATCGGTGACGCGCGAGAAGCTACTGACCAAGCTCTTGCGTGTGTCACCGACGTCGAGCCGAGTAAGTACGCGAACTTTAAAACCGCGGTTTTAAAGTTCCTACGTGTATCAGCCCTTTAAAATTATTATTGACGTATTTCTAAACGCTAATGTCATTCATGATTCAAGTGTCATCTCTAGGGAAGGAAGGACGGATCACGGAATACGGACTTTTCAAGAATAAAAAATAAAGCGACGATTTCAAAAGAAAAGTATTAATTATAATCGACCATTGACTCATTCGGGCAATGATAAAAATTGAAACGTGTCCTCTTATATAACTAAACAGAAAATATCAAAAGAAAAACATGTTTAACTCCTGTAAGTATTTAAATTCAACAAATAATATTCTTGTGTGAAAATTGCTCCTGGTATTACAATTTGTATCGTTTTTTTAGTTTTTCGGAATTGGCTTGCGGTCGATGACCCACCGAACAAAGTTATAGAAGTCAGATCCGACAATTATATTTCGAGACCAATACATTACAGGGATGATTCGATGCTTATGTATGGACCAAAAAATCCCTCAGATGGGAAAAATAATAAGGATAAGTGTTACGAAATTGTTTTACACAAACCTTTCACTGAGAGCTTACATCAAATGTACAGGTTGGTAAAGTTAATCAAAGATAAGTAACTATTGTGAAATAAATTATTCCAAATTATGCTGTTTATTTCAGCTTATTCCGATCAGAAAACAGAGAAGAATGTGAGGAAAAGTTTATTATATTTAAAGATAGGATCCCTGTGTATATCAAAGTAACTAAGGAGGTAAGATATCCCAATTTAATTGAAAAACATATATACTCATCAAATAATGAAATGTTTTTATTATATTAAAAAAACAAATTAATAAATTCCTTATTGCTTATATGCAGCCTGTGTTTCAACATAGGCTGTTATACAGGCATATTTTTATAACAGCATAGGTCACTATTAGAATTATCATTTTGATATAAATGTAGGGCAGTTTTAACTCTTATCTATGTTTTGACGATTGTACAATAATTAATAAATTTATATTTAAGAACATCTAGTAATGTGAATATAACTCTAATTTCGGTTATTGCATTTGCATTTTTCCGCTAGTTCTTTAAAAATTTTTAAATATTAATGTTGCATTTTTTGTAGTTCTGTTATTATAAACTAGCTTTCTACCCGCGGTAATTATGAGTAATTTATTGTTTTTAAAATTTACAAAATGAGTTACTTATTGTTTTTCTAGTGCACCGTTCCAAGCCTGCAAAAGCTATGTGACATACTAAGTGAGCACAAATCATGGACAGTTGCTCACATGGTCGCGCACTTTGGTCAATATGAGCTGCTCAATGAGCCTGATGTGCAGAGACATATCGATGAAGTGGACCCAGCGACTGGAGCCACTGCTTTGATGGCACGTTTGTTATTAATTATTTGAGACTTCTTTTAAACATATGGTGTATGGTGATTATTGACCCTAGACAATTATGTGCCCTAGGCACTGGTCTCTAAAAATCTGTACACTATTATTTCGGTTTAATATAGCCTTTTTTGACAAGCAACTGTGAAAATTAGTAAATCTTCTTTCTTTATTTCTCATTTTAATTTTAAATTTAACTTCTTATGTAATATCACTGAAACTGAATATTAATATTTTATTACTAGTGGTAATTTCATATGAAGCTACATCTATTAGAATATTATTAAATAAAAAATCATATCCAACTGTTAGTAGTAGTGAAATTAGTTTTTTAATCCAAGGATTGATTAATTAGTTTATCATAATATTATATTTCACTAATCTTCCTATATTCAACAGATAGCAATAAGAACTGGAAATGTCAGAATGGTGCACAGTTTGATTTCAATGAAATGCTCTCTCAATATAATTGACCTTGACGGGAACTCGGTGTTTCACTATGCAGCCGCAAGCAACAAGGAAGTTATTAATGTAAGTACCTATCTATTTAATTTTCAATATAAAAATAAAAAACAAATACATAATGCTTCAGTAAAGTTAATAGTTTCATGTCCATTAACTACTTTTAACCACTAAAGGTAAGTTCTTGTAACAATTCAAAGCGAAATTCAATAGTAAGCAAGCTATTGCTCAAAATTGAAATGGAATTTTAGGTAATAGTGATGACTAAATAACTGTTTCAGACTATGGATTTTTGTAAGATAGCGGTACATTAGGAAACATAATTTATCACTGTATTTTGAAATTCGGAATATTATTTTAAGCAATAGTATAAAATCATAACTAGACATCGGATTATATGCACTAACAAAATGCCAAAATATGCATGCAAATATGCACTAAAAAAGGCCGAAATATGCACTAAAAACGACTGATATGCCTAAAATATGCACAATACAAAATCAAAAAAACTTTATTATTTTTATATATTTAAACCAAAGATTGTACAAAAACAGTGAAATTTTCTTGAAATTAAGTATAGTTTTTGTGCCAATATACAATTAAGCATTTTTACCAAATTTTCGAGCGCAAATTTGTGACGTTTATCACCCGCGAGCCCAGTGTTGCCGCTTTAGACTTTTCCGAGCTAAATCTAGCACTTTTTTGGAATTCAACCCGTGTTTTAAGTTTTTAGCCCCAAAAGGGTAATCTAGCCCTATTTTGAATGGCTCATAATTTACTTAAAATGGAGCCCATTTTGTAATTTTTTGCCATTTTACCATGCCAAAATAGGGTTTTTTTACTCGCTGAGCGTTCTGATTGGCTAATAAAGGTTAGTCGACCAATCAAAACACCCGCTACTTAACGAAATATGCACGATTGGGGAAAAAGGCTAAAATATGCACTAACGCCGTAATTGGAGAGTTTTATGCATTTGCATATGCAAATATGCAAATGCATATAATCCGATGTCTAATCATAACATTAATTAAATTCTATTCCCTAGCAATTTTTCGCCAACTAATACTTACCCTATATTCCAGGCATTAGCAAGCAAAACGTCAAACTCGTTGAACATATACAACAAGCAAGGCTACACGCCGCTACACATGGCCTGCCTCGCGGATGCGCCTGACTGTGTCCGAGCGTTGCTATTGGCTGGCGCTGATGTTAATTTGACTGCCGCTAAACGTACTACAGCTAGTAGTAGTCAGGCTATTCCAGGTATAATAGTTTACTTACCGAAGTTATTTCCTAGGTTTTAACTTTTTTGATGTATGGATAAAACCTATAGTATTAATTATGAATTAGAAATTAAGAAATCATAGCAAAAGTGTTAGCGTTTGAAACAGCAACTTGCGTAAAAATTATCTCTTGTTTATTTTTAATATAAAAAGACTCCTTATTTTTGTGATGAAAAACTAATTCTTGAGGAATAATTTTGAATTTGAAATTTCTAGAATGAATTAAAAAAAAAACGCATAAATTTATGTTTTTTTTACATTGTGTCACTTAATTTTAATGCTAACATATCATAACCCATTGCCCATTAAAATTTTAAAAGGCTTTGGAGAATCCAAATCATCACCACGGGGACAATAGCTAATATTCTTAATATCATTCCTTATGAAGCCTTCACATAGTCATACCATCTATATAAATGTTGTCTAATGTTATACAAAATCATTGCCAGTTTTACATCCGTACATTCAGTCATTATATCACGATGATGACTCATAAATGTATACTAGGTAAGATAATAAAATATATATTCTTCGTATTGAGTGTTTATCTCTATTAATTATATAAATACTAATACTCGGTGAACTTTGTACTAGTTAGAGATTGATTTGTTTTTCTTTATGTATTTATAAAAAAAATCTACAATCAATTTCGACTTTTAACCAATAAATGAAGTGCTTATCATGCGCCCGTGTTAATCATTTTTGTAAATATCAATCAATCAAATAAATTTGTCTATTGGACATTGGTCGTTAATATTACAAGGATTTTACTTGGGAATATTTTTTTTAATCTAAACATTTTATAGCAAAAATTTATCATCATTGCAAAGTTTAATTTTGTTAAACTTGATCTGAGTAACATGTTTACTCTTTATAATTGCATAGTTGATTAATATACAATGTAATTTAAATTAAATGGTATCCTTTTTCATGTGTGAAGTGAAGTGTTTTTATATTTGATATTATCACATTGTCAATTATACTGATATTTTCAGTCTTTATTACTATTCCAAGGTTACTATTTTAGTCACTAATGAGAAGTTTACGTGACACTAGTTTAATAGTGAAATTTTATTTTGTACTAGCTTTCCGCCTGCGGCTTCGCCCGCGTTTTCAAAAAAAAACCCGCATAGTTCCCGTTCCCGTGGGATTTCCGGGATAAAACCTAGCCTATGTCACTCAGAAATGATGTAGCTTTCCAACAGTGAAAGAATTTTTCAAATCTGCCAAGTAGTTTCGGAGCCTATTCAATTCATACAAACAAACAAACAAAAAATCAAACCTTTCCTCTTTATAATATTTGTTTTGTATAAAATGATCATAAGCTTTTGTTTGTAAATTATTTTGTCATCATACAATTTTTTAAATCTCGAAAATTCGTGAAGAAGCTTTAACATAGATGATCGGACTTATAGCTCGTAGGCGTATAGGCTATATTAATCTGTACTAATATTGTTTGTTTGTTTGAACGCGCTAATCTCAGGAACTGCTGATCCGATTTGAAAAATTCTTTCGGTGTTTGATAGCCCATTTATCGAGGAAGGCTATATTATATCATCACGCTAAGACCAACAGGAGCGGAGCAATGCGGGTAAAACCGCAGGGCACGGCTAGTATTATATAGGGATAACCTAGCGTTTTTCATATTTTCTTTTCAATTACCAGGTATCGTCGGTGACGTTGTCCAAGACAATCGTCCCAAGTTATTCCAAGAGGACATGAAACGCGGAGGCACTCCCTTACACTGGGCGGTATCCCGCGAAGTAGTCGAAGCATTGGTCGACAAAAATTGCGACATAAACGCTGTGAACTTTGACGGGAGAACCGCCCTTCACATCATGGTGTTAAGGAGCAGATTGGAATGCGCAACTGCGTTACTATCCAGAGGTGCAGAACATTCCACTGGTGATAATGAAGGGAATACTCCACTGCATTTGGCGGTTAAACAAGCGAATGCGTCGATAGTGCAAGCGCTTATTGTGTTTGGGGCAGAGTTAGAGGCAAAGAATAATGCTGGGTTCACGGCAAGGCATTTGGTGCCAGCGGAAATGTCGAATAACAGCAGTTATGATAAGATCTTGTATTATCTACACGCTGTTGGAGCAAAGAGGTTTTTATTAATTAAGATTTATATTTCTTATTAACTAAAATTTATAATTTCGTTACTGAGAAACAAATATTTTAAAAACAATTACGTGCCACTATTTTACTTTCATAAAATCTATAATAAATGTTTATGACTCTCATACATTTATACTATCTGGTTTAGGCAAAAATTATTAAATTTAAAAACATAATTTTCTGTTTTTTTTTTTTTTTTTAATAAACGTACATGTTTATTTTCTTTTTAGATGTGATTCCGATGTACCAGGCTGTGGTCCATCCTGTTCATCCCGCGGTGAATACAACGGAGTACCGCCCCCCCC
>CAJQZN010043870.1:0-51709 GCA_907164685.1 Colias eurytheme | reverse complement strand
GAAAATACGAAAAATCGCATAACACACATGGGGGTGATTCGGATAGCACTCTAAGTCCTCTACCTCCCAGCTTCAGTATATCACTACTTTTTGGGACACCCTGTATATTATACGAGCGGTCCGCCCCGGCTTCGCCCGTAGTACATATTTCGCAATAAAAGGTAGCCTATGTTCTTTCTCAGGGTCTAAAGATTATCTGTGCCAAATTTCATCAAAATCGGTCCAGTAGTTTATGCGTGAAAACCATACATACATACAAACCTTTCCTCTTTATAATTTTAGTCTAGATGTCTATAGGAGTTTTCACATTTTGGTATAAATAAATATTTTTGTTATTTTTTTGTGTGCAATCTAGTCGTAAAATAAAACTTTTTTTATCCCAGACCAGCTTTTGATAATCATCATCAACCGTTGCTGGGACACGGGCCTAAGGGCTGCGTAGTATCTTTTGATAATAATGAACAATAATTTTATTTTACGAAATTCTAATAAATAATTCACTGATTTGCTTAATAATTGAAAAGAAGCGATCATGTAATACAGACGCAATTGAGAACTAATCTGCCACGAAAATCGCACAAAATACCACCACCAAAAGTTACTTTACTAAATGTAATTTTTACATTAATATTTCTATAACATTCCAGATGCTCAGTCCCTTCAGGTAATCCTGAATAAGATCTAAAATCAACTATCCTCTCGGCTCAAGTAAGAAAAGGCATACTTCGATAC
This sequence comes from Colias eurytheme, assembly GCA_907164685.1. NCBI lineage: Eukaryota > Metazoa > Arthropoda > Insecta > Lepidoptera > Pieridae > Colias > Colias eurytheme. Next base: position 50,977 of record CAJQZN010043870.1, on the reverse strand, counting down.
ATTTTTTATGAATGATAGCTCCAAAATTTCCCCTCTGAAATATTTAATCTGCCTCTCCATTAGGGTTTTGCGAAATGACACAATTTATATTCAGTATGGGAGTCAAGAAATAATAAAAGCCTCGGGTTGAAAATTAAAACGGGAATGTTATTTACATTTGTGATTCTTTTCATATTGTAAATGGCAAATTATCAAGTGAACTGAAATGAATATACTGGTATAAACTATTTGGACTTCGTTTTGCGATAATGTTCGGTTTTTTGCAATTGAATATTAGAACAAAAAATAAAATTGTTTTTGTATGTCAATTTTTATATAGGATTTAAATTCAAATTACGAGTGAGAATATACTGATGATGAGATTATTATTATTAATTATTGATATAATTTACAGATAGGATAAGAACCGTAAAACATTCTAGAATCTATACTAATATTATAAAGCTGAAGAGTTCGTTTGTTTGTTTATTTGATTGAACGTGCTAATCTCAGGAACTACTGGTCCGATTTGAAAAATTATTTCGGTGTTAGATAGCTTATTTATCGAGGAAGGCTATAGGCTATATAATCACGCTAAGACCAACAGGAGCGGAACAATGCGGGTGAAACCGTGCGGAACAGCTAGTTAAAAATACGAGGCGTCTTATTTTTGTACATTCACATTTTATCATAATATTATCATGGAAGAGAAGTTATTTAAAAACATTCTTTAAAACGTGAGACTACCACTGAGGTTAGTAGAAGTATTCTTCCTTTTCCTAAAATAAAAAATACATACTTCTTCTCGTCCTATAATTACATATCAAAAGCAATGTAAGAAGACAATACGCGCTCTATGTTCTTATAATAATTAGTTTTAATGAAAACAATATAAGTAACGTATTAATTATGTATGCAATAACGTTAGCGTATAATATTAACTATTGTGTGCAAGATAAGAGAAAAACTTACGATGTTATAATGCTTTCATAATTTACAGAAACCATAATGTTAGAATTAAAACAATTTAGTTACCCGATTAATACAAACAGTCTTATATGTTTAAGGGCTGATTTTTCAATCTTTGGTTAAAACTTATTCGTCGAATAATGTACAAAACTACCATTTTAAAAACGTATTCTAATTGCCCGTATTTGACAGTTTACGTGACATTTTAATATTATCGTGTAATACTTTATCCCACCAAAAACATTTTCATGTAAAATGTTGCCAAGACGAGCCCATATGACTCGCACTGTCAAAAAGTTATCAGATCTCATGTAGAGCCAAGCTTCTAACACTACACGCCCTAACTCTACAAGGCCTAACTTCACAAACTCTACACGTTAGTCAAAATATGTGGCTTGGCCATTTCGCTACATTCACATCGGCGTAAGGTGAAAAATTAATTCACTGTTCATTACTTTTGTGTTATACAATAGTTCTTGTAGTAACGAACGGCCAAGCCACATATTTTGACTAAGGTGTAGAGTTTGTGAAGTTAGGCCTTGTAGAGTTAGGGCGTGTAGTGTTAGAAGCTTGGCTCTACATGAGATCTGATAACTTTTTGACAGTGCGAGTCATATGGGCTCGTCTTGGCAACATTTTACATGAAAATGTTTTTGGTGGGATTTCATTTCTTTTTGTAGGTTGTTTGTAACAATTTTTTTTTGAACAAGGAGTACCTATACATATATATATCTAGGGGAACCAAGTTTTAGATTATTAGATTAGACCTCTAGCGTCATCAAAATTTAATTTAAAATTACAGGTCTCATACAAACTCCCATCCCCTAGTTTAAGGGGTTGGGGGATGAAAGTTACAAGTTTTATAATTTTTTTGTTGTTTGTGTGCTAATACTAGCTTACATACAAAATTTCAGCTTTCTAGGACATTAGGAAATACCTTAAGAATTTTGATGATCATCAGTGAGTCAGTGACGAAATTAGCGTTTTTTAGATATAAATAAAATCTGAAGTATAAAAGCTAATGTAATTAAAACTTAATATGTTCAATAAGTCCGCTATTGACAATATATCCCGAAAATTTTGTTGATCTAGCATAATCCAAACCCAAGTTATGAGGGTTCAAAAAAACGTCGAAGCGCTTCGAGAAAAGGTAGGTAGTGCCCGTGCGCCTCGCTTGGCTTGTCTTGGCGGGGGCACTACCGTGCCCCCAGATTGGACGGATAAGTTTTATCCAAGCATTGAAAAATCGGCCCTTATACATACAGTCTTACATGTTTTATTTTAATAATGTATAGACATTTTATAAGGAGAAGAGTAAATAATTTTACAAAATAGTCAAACTCTTTGCAATGAATGTCGTGCATACCAACTTTACTAATTTTGACGATAAGGATTTGTTATCTTAGTATTAGGTACATATTAAAGTGCATGTACCGATTTATTGTGATTTATAAAAGACTTATTAGTACACACATATCAACACACACAGAGACACAACATTTAAAATTTTTAACTAATTAAAATGGACACCAAAGTCAAATTAAATTTTCTAACATGAAACATTGACTTTTTATTGGACATACAAAGTCCATCCTTATAATGAAGATAGACATCCTTCCGAGCTATAAACGAAAGGAATAATCTATTAATTTATGGCACAAACACCTTTATACCTGCCAATTCCAACCCTTTCTAACCGTTGATGTATGGTAACATAAAAGGTGTGTGGGGCCGAATTAACCTCACCTGAGTCTTTTTTATGACGCACGTGTTTATTTTACATTTAAAATGTGCAATAAAACTCATCTGATGCGTTGGAATAATATTGCAACTCGTTTTCATTTCGGACGTGACTTGGCAGTTATGTCGTTAATAATATATTTCCAAATATAATATTGCTAAATATGTTTAGTTGAAAGATTTATATTTTTAATAAACTTAATATTATAATTGTTCGTTAGCTCGTGAACACTTCTTCTTAGTAAATTTCTTTTACAGAAGACTACCATACAAATTATTATAATATGTTTTACTCATGCTATGTTTATAATACCACATAGAAGTGAAACGAAAATTCACATTACCTACGACAAATTACTAAGCAAAATTTCAAAATACAGTTTTATTTCAGCCAACAAACTGTTTTACAGTTTGGCAGAGTACTATGTTATAATGTATTTTTTTTTTGTTTGGGAATGAAAATAAAATAAATACTCTCAAATAAATTTCCCACAAAAACATCTTCAGTATCAATTCCAACTACAACGAACTCCAAGCAGTCTATTAGCTTATAATTGCTCTAAATACCCGCCAGAGCCTCTTTAAATACGTTAAAAACCTGCGAGTGTGGGCCTGAGTGTATCCAGGATGACACTGTCATTATCCGGGAATCGTTTTATGTTAAATAAAATTACCTTCGTACAAAACTGGACGCACAGAGAATATAAAGTAGTGGTTAATTTTATACCGGCATTAAATTTTGTTAGGCACAATTACTTTATTCGTCGCGGCCGTCTGTACGTACCCTTGCTGAATTATTTTGACAAAAAATGCTAATTTCTTTTTGAGGGTTCATGTGTAATTTGTGATGCGAGCTTTACTTGCGTTTATTTTGTAATGATAACGGAGTAATTGCCTTGGTTTGTATGAGATTAAGGTTAGTAAAAAAACTCATATCATTACTTTTTTATTCCTCTGCGATTGACGTAGGTCCGTCCATATCTTAAACCTTTATTAAAATTATATCGTAATCCTTTTTTATATTTAAGTGTATTTGATTTAATAAATACTACCTATATACTACAACTTACCTACTTACTACGTCGTTTTTATATGGAAAACTTTTCTTTTGACAAGTGGGTTAAATTACGTTTAGAATAAACAAAACTAGACCGATAAATAAAATTCTAACAGCCGTCGACGCGCATTGCAATTACGGAATAAAAATTAAATGTGTAAAAGATAACATCAAAAGCTATAAAAACATAAACATGCTGAATCTTAATAAATTCGCATAAGCTCGCGACCGTAAATTAACCAGGTGTAGCGAACAATTGGTTCGCAAAAATGATAAATAGCTAGGTGCAGGTGCAAGTCGTGTTTGTACGGTAATCGACCGTTTTATTTATCGAATGTATTTATTTTTAACGGTTTGTATGACTGAACGTTTACTGTTTTACTGTATTGTTTGTCTGCGATTGTGTATTTTTGGATGTCGTTTCGTTATTTTTGAGAATTGGCTCAGTTGTTGTGTAAAGTAACGTAATTGTTATGATAAGATATTGCTGAACATATTTATGGTAGATTATCTTATCTAGGTAATATTATAGACGTATAATGTTTTTATAACCCTTTGGTTTTACGTTAAGTTCATAGTTTGATACTTGGTAAAGTTCTCTGTAACATAATCCATGCGGATTCATTGATGTATCGACTTATGGAATTAACACAATTTAGTGATATGATTAGAATTACATATTATAATTAAAGAATCAAGAGATATTTTAAAAGATCCAACAAAAATATACATTCTAATCAAAGCTTTGTATTAATATACAACTCACTATACATTGAAATAAAAATCATATATCAAGATACATAAAGTTCACTTTCAAATGTGGTGTAGCCATCTATATACACCGGTTAATGGATACAAGTCCGAGAGTATTGCGGTAATTCAGTGGTCAAATAGTTCGCCTCGACAAGGCTCTTCTGTTTGCCAAAGCTTTCGCTTGTGCTATTCATGTTTATAGGATGATATAGATATATTTAGACAGTATGTTTTATGTTGAAGGGTAATTAGTTATGTCTGTGTGTGTTATGATTCAAGTTTAATACCTATATATTAATGAATACGATTTAAGTACATACATTATATTGAGCGGTAGATAAGTATATAGATTACTAGATTTCCGCCCGCGGCTTCGCCCGCGTTTGCTAAGAAAAACCCGCATAGTTCCCGTTCCCGTGGGATTTCCGGGATAAAAACTATCCTATGTGTTAATCCAAGTTACCCTCTATATGTGTGCTAAATTTCACTGTAATCCGTTCAGTAGTTTTTACGTGAAAGAGTAACAAACATCCATACATCCATACATCCATACATCCTTATAAACTTTCGCCTTTATTATATATTAGATTAGATTAGATTAGATAGAACTATATATAGCTATATTTTGACTCAGTTTCTGCATTTGGTTATTAAAGTAGTAATATGCCAATGTAATTAAGGAGTAGATGTTGACTTTAATAATGCTTACCTTAATAATTATATAACGAAGAAGAGTAGAATGATTACAGTCGATTTACTTTACCTGTTTTTAAAATATGTAAATAAAATCCGTACACAACTTCCACCTTTGTAAAACGATGTCGAACATCAACCTTTAATAAAATATCGCTTCACAAATAAATTTGATCAAATTAATGAAAAAGGTTACTCACCCCTGGTAACGTCCGTTTTTCATGGAGGGCTGATTGTGCGCTCGAAGCGCTTTCCGGGTTGAAATATGTGAGGAAAGCGCAGCCTGAAACAAATTCATATTATATTAATATTTATTAAGGCATATTAAGTTGTACGTTTCCGCGAAGGTGAATAAATGTTATACATATATAGAACTTCGAAAATGTACCTTAAGTGAGAGGTGTGGAAGTTCAATTTGTATTATACTCATATAATATAATGTAAATAATACAAGATGGTATCTTCAAATGTTATGAATTGTATCCAATTCACTCTTTACTTATACGAAAGTAATTAAATTATGTAACATTTGTGGTTTGATTTCATCAAAGAGCATATTAAAACATATTGTAATGTGAATAAGGCTGATGTAAATATAATCATTGAAACGAAATGAAAAAAAAAACAAATGAATGTAGGTTTTTAGTACTTATGTACTAAAAAATATTATCATAAGACTTTGTGTTTCTTTAATCTCCAATTATACTCTAAATTCATAATCGTTAAATACAAGTCAATGTAAAACAATTATGACATACAATTAAGTATAAAATATACAATATTTTAATTACAATTATTGCAGGTACACGTGACCTTTACAATTACAATTCGTTACATTCATTGTTCCCGATTGGAAGCAAGTTATAATGGGAATTGAACCAATTCAGCGAAATGTTATTTACGTTATATTTTATAATTTCATTTGTATTTTATTTAATTTGTTGATTGTTGATTTTAAATGTAAATATGGATAATATAAGATAATGCAATGAATACATGTTTTAAATATTTCATTATTATTTTTTATATATTAATGATATAATTTACCGCTAACATAATGTCCCTCCCCCCTTTGGAAAAAGAAGACATAAGCATAAAATATAATTTTAAAATTTTCTATCGAATTTTCGATATAGCGAAGTATATATTATAACATCATGCTTCGACCAATAGGAGTGGATTTTCTAATAAAATAAAACGCTTGAATCGACAGACAAGAACTAACTAACTATATTTTAAAAACCGAACATATCAAAACCTAACACACATCTTGCTACATGTCGCTACTAAATAGTTCGTATATGAGTGATATTGTCGATATAAAATAACACCCCTACTTATCGCAATATTCACTAAACAATCATATACAAAATTATTCTATACAAACTATGCCAAGAAGCAACATAAATTTATAATGTTTTGCTGAACATAAACTTTTAGTAAGAATATCAGCTGGCATATCAGCTGTTGGCAAATACAGCACCTTAACAATTTTATCTCTTACTAGATCACAACAAAAATGATATTTAATATCGATATGCTTTGTACGTTTATGAAATGCTGGACTTGCACACAGCTTCTGTGCACCTTGGTTATCATTAAATATGCAAATAGTGTACATCTTATTGGTTATTTCATATTGTAATTCCTTAAGATATAATGCTTCTCTACATGCTTCAGATAGACCAATATACTCTGATTCAGTGCTAGAGAGGGCTACACATTTCTGTTTTCTACACTCCCATGATATTACACCATCAGATAACAAAAAACACATTCCAGTATATGATCTCCTATCTTCAGAGTTAGAAGCCCAATCAGCATCTACATAGCCTGTTATTTCTGAATTACCTTCTTTACAATATTTTATTCCATAACATTTAGTTCGTTTTAAATACCTTAATACTCTTTTTGCATATTCCCAATGCTCTTTTGTGTGACAATTATTAAACTGACTTAAAAAACTTATAGAGTAACTAATATCTGGCCTAGTTAAGACTGACAAGTACATCAAACTACCAATTAGTTGTTGATAGGGCACATGACTATTTGCCCCTACTGGACCTTTATTTACATTTAATTTGACCTCCATCGGAGTATCAACAGTCTTACAATCACTTAAATTAAATCTGCTTAAAAGTTGATCAATATAAGCTTCCTGACTCAAAGTTACATATCCTTTATCTTTATTGAAGGTTACATTCATTCCAAGACATAATTTAGCTTCACCTAAGTCCTTAATGCTGAAATTATTAGATAAAATCTGTTTCAAGTTATTAGTTTCAATTATATCATTGGAAAATAAAAAGAAATCGTCGACATAGACTGTCACAATGGTCTTACAATTATTAATATTCTTTGTATACATACATGGTTCTATTTTTGACCTTTTGTAACCATTACTGATCAAACAATTATCAACCTTTTTATTCCAAGCTCTAGAGGCTTGCTTAAGTCCATAAATGGCCTTTTTAAGTTTCAATACTTTATGATCTGAACTACTACTATTATAACAATCTGGCATTTTCATGTAAATGGTTTCCTCTAAATCACCATTCAAGAAAGCAGTCTTGACATCTAAATGGTGAACATCCATACCTAACTTTACAGACAATGCAAATAATAGTCGAAGGGTTGTATGTCTCACTACAGGCGAAAATGTTTCTGTGTAATCTACACCATATTTTTGGGTGAAGCCCTTTGCGACCAAACGAGCACGATAACGCACATTGTTTTCACTATCGTACTTTTTTCGTAACACCCACTTGCACTGCACTATAGTACCATCTTTTGGTACATCTACGAGTTCCCATGCACTATGATTCTCGAATGACTGTAGCTCATCCTGTACTGCCGCTAACCAATGTTCTTTCTCTGGACCTTCCAAAGCTTCCTGCAAGGATATCTCATCCATGAACATGTTGTCATCTTTTATACAAGCACTTGCAAATCCATATCTGTCTGGCTGCTGCCTACGCCGGGGACCAGATATTATGTTGACATTGTTCAATATAATGGAGTCTTCAGTGTCTGTTGTACCAGTCTCAGAGCTATCTAATGTGTCTTCTTCACAAGGTACATATAGTTCACTGCTGTCATCTGTGTTCGAGCTCTCTGATTGTTCAAGTGAATCTTCCTGAGGTGTCAAGTCTTTTTCCTCCACTGGAACCATATTCACTTCATCTGAACAATTTTCCTGTACCTTCAGATCACTCTCTGTCTCCATCTTGACATGACCTAGACGTCGATGCCAAACTTCACTGGACACCATCACTGCAGCCGATGAACAACACTCAGGCATGTTTAGTTTATACACACCATTCAACAGACTCGCTGTAGCCACTAATACTCCTGCTTGGTTGAAAATCTGACATCCATTATTGTTGAATGAAACTTTGTTTCCTTTTGATATAAGTTGACTAACAGACAACAGATTTGTAGTCAACTTCGGCACGCATAATACATCTTTCACTGTAATATCGTATTCACAGGCATGCGTCTTTGTCGTAATCTGCACATCTCCAGTACATACTACTGGTATTTTATCTTTATTTGCCACGACAATTTCTTTGATCATAACATCTCGCGACACATTTGACAACCATTCTTCGTTCGCGGTAAGATGAACACTCGCCCCGGAGTCAATATACCAGTCACTTTTACAAAATTCACCATTCAGGAACACGGCGCTAAACGCGTTACTTCTTGTGCGTTCATTTTTATTTGTATTCGACGCATTTTTGTCCGAAAATGTACACTGATTGCGATAATGTCCTGTTTGTTTACATTTGTAGCATCTAATGACTTTTGGTTTTGACTTTGACAAGTTTGACGTCTGTTCAGTGTTACCAACATTCCGTTTCATCTTATAACTCGCAAATGCTCCACTGGAATTGAAAGCGCTACTGTCTTTGCCATTTCCATTTTCTTCCATGTCCAATAATTTTGTTTTAATGGCGTCTGATGTCAATGGTATGCCGCAATGCTCAATCGCCATTATCATAGGGGAATATTTTTCTGTTAATCCCGCTAACAAAAGCGATGCGACCCACTCATCATTGATATTAAAGCCCGTACCGCTTAATTTTTGGCTTGTTTCAATGATTTGTGTCACGTACGAAGTCATTGAAGCACTATTTTCGAGTCGTATTGAAATCAAACTCCTCAGCAAACTGATTCTTCTCGTGAATCCTGAGTCATCAAATAGGTTCTTCAATTTCTTCCACAGCTCATGTGTCGTTTGTACACTTTTTATATGCGCATAAAGCGACGAATCTATTGTCATGATCAGCTTAGCTCTGGTTTTCGCGTCACCTGCTGCTCCTATTTCTGCTGGTACAGTCTCCGACTTGATGCAATCAGACAATCCCTCCAGCACCAGAAAATTCTCAGCCGCAAAAGCCCATTCGCTGTAGTTTTCACGTCCTTTCAATTTAGGCACACTAACAAGATAATTCGTCGTCATTTTCAACTAAAAAATCTGGGCCCATAACCTCTAATAAAATAAAACGCTTGAATCGACAGACAAGAACTAACTAACTATATTTTAAAAACCGAACATATCAAAACCTAACACACATCTTGCTACATGTCGCTACTAAATAGTTCGTATATGAGTGATATTGTCGATATAAAATAACAGATTTACAGTAAAAAATGTGTCAAAAGCCATTCCTTTTAAAACCTTAATAAGTTTCGTGGGTCAAGTATCATCAAAATACAATTCCAACTAAATATAACATATTATATTATATAACACATGTGTAGGTCGTATATGTATACAACATCATCAATTAGTACTGAACACGGCTATTTTACCAAGCAATGCAATCGACTATCAAACAACTATCCCGAGCTAATAATACACTAATAGCGCGTCCAGTAAATACTTGTCCCAGTGGAATGTTCCTCTAATTGCTACATCTCTATCGTGGATGGCATTGCATAGGTTATGAATATATGTAGGTCATTATTATTGCAGTGAATCTGACCTTCTTGATGTATATGGCAATACTAACGTTTCACTCATGATAGATCACGTTATTGTAGATAAGACGAATACCGGAGATGTTTAATGCCTCTGTCAAATATAGAGCAAAAACTATGCAATACTTTTTGAAAACAGCAATTTAAAACAGTGACCAAGTTAAAAAATAAATCAATAACCGACTCTACAACTCTATTAATATCTCTACCCATTTAAACAAATGACTCTACGTAGAGATGTCATGGTAACTGCAACTCTATAAAATGTAGAGCGCATACACTACAGAAGATATAGAGCAAAGATTACATTGTAGGGGCAAACCAATGCAATTTTTGCGGACGTATAAAAGCTATTGCGTGCTATCTGAGCTCTTATCGCACAGTAGTAGATAACGAGGCAGATAGCAGACGAAATAAAACCAACTCTAATTACTGGTCAGCAATGCAAATTCGCCTTTGTTCGTTCTGTTTTTATACTGTGTTATCGAATTAGTGTTTTAAAGTTTGTTTGTTGCTATATATGTCCATTAATTACTGTATTTATGTGTGTGTGTGTGTGTGTGTGTGTTCATTAATTAGTATGATATCAATCTATATCACGTTGTTTTTGTGTTCTACTGTTTCTTTTTCTTCTTCTATTTTTTAACTGTGTGTCTTTCAAATTATTTAATAATGAGGCAAATACATGTTAATCTATTCATATAATATGTTTTTATATTTGTTTTTTTGTGTCAAGTAACCTCAGAAACTAAGGTTGGGTCGCCTAAGATCGGATGTGACATAAGATCGGATGCATGGAATAACTCGCAAACTAGGCAATATTCTCTACTGCTACCAACACTACTAGATCCGCCATTTTGTTCTGCCCCTCTCTTCACTCTGCGGCCGGCCAGCGACCAGACGGGACGTGTACACAGGTGATTCAGCAGAAAAGGTGTATTTTGTGGCGAAAATCGTCGATCCGATCTTACCTACAAAATTTTGATGGCTCATTGTGGAGAGTACTTTCATTGAAATAATGTAATTAATTATTTTGGGGCAGAATTAGCGAATCCTCTTTCCATCTGTATACTTTGATTACGCCTAGGACGTTCACAACCCAAGATCCGATCTTCCCTCCCAATGCCGAAGATCGGACCGAAGTTTAGCTCTTGACTGCACCTTATGCAATAATGCGCAATAATTATTAACTTTTAATATATTTAACTATCCAATGACGCTATGACTATCAGACCTTAGGTACATTTTCATTATTTAGTCCTAGAACACGGAGGATAAAAGTTTGAGAAACTTAATTAGGATGAGGAGGGAAGACCGGACTAAAAAAACGCAATAAAAAAAAAAAACTTCTTTGTCAATTTTTTTGAGGAATTTCCTGACTCAATCATTGATGCTCAATGTATGGACGTAAGTCCGGATGTTTTCCTAATGTTAACATTATTATTAAACGCATAGAAGTGAAGATACTACATAGTCCGATCTTCGGCCGAACTGTTATTTTCTTCACTATGGTAAGTCGAAAAAAGTCTGCTTTTTAGGCTCTAAATTTGCTTAGATAGATAGCATCTACGCAAACCAAAAAATTAGGGGTTAAACAATATTTTCTTGTCAACAATTTACAGTTGACCGCAACAGAAAAACGACATCGAATCATGAGAAATAAAATAAACAATACAGTACGTATAAAATTTTCGGCATACGCGTCCGATCTTAGGCGACCCAACCTTATTTAACTGATTTTGAAATTGATTTTGCCAGTAAAACATATACTCTTTTGACTGCCATGGGGTGTATATTTTTATCCGCGAATTCAGAAGAAGATGTTATTGGTCAATGCTCATATTAATTATTAAAAATTATTATTCACTAAATTACCGATGCTTTTAAGTCTTTCATCTCTACACAAAGTTATTTTATTTTATCAACCAAATAGTTATTTTCAAAGGATTTGAGGGTAACTCATAGTTCACTGCAGCGAACTGGTAGGCCTTACAAAGCCTTGATATTTGTAACGAGCACAATACATGCTAAAGGTTAATATGTCGTTTCCATGTCCCAGGCCTATATTTTTCGATTCCATACCATTATTATGTTGGATCAGCGATTTTCACCGACTTCGAAAAGGTTGGGAATGCCATGCCTAATATACAATACTACGACCTATTTCTCGTTAATGTTTTTAATTAAATAGAAACTTGGTCGTAAGGTCATTTTATAAATATACGAAGGGATCCAAATTATTCCATTTTAAGATTAATTTTATAAAAGGTGTTTAATAAATGTAATTTCATTATATATCTTAACTAACTAACAATAAATTATCAAAACATTTGTTTTTACCTTTAAATCGGTATAAACATAGGCGTAAAAAAGCCTGAATTACAAAGCAAACAAAGATAATTGTATCAAGCACTTCAAAGGCGCAACTTGTGTAAAAATCCTTAAAATTCTTAGAACTGTTCCTTCGTGCTACATTTCTTTGCTCTAACAATAAAAAGTACAACCTAAACTAAAACTGAATTTTTAAATAATATTTCGTTTAATTAATTCTCTCATAATGATATGCCGCCAGAGGGCATTACCAGTCTCTTTGAAGAAAATCATGCCCCCAGGGACTCGATTAAACCAAGGTTTAGACATGCTCGGAAAATTGAATAAGGTTTTTGGTTAAATTAATTTTAAAATGTTGCTTATGATACAGAAATATGATGTTATTTATTGATAATAATTTGCATGATTAAGAAGATTGATAACAATGTTTCATATATTATGTAGGTAGCTAAAGACCTATAATAAAACATAGGCAACTTTTTAGCCTGGAAATAAAAGGAACGCGTTCCTGTGGGATTTCCAGACTAAAACGGAACTATGCGGGTTTTTCTTTCGTTTTTAGGCGTCAAAAATCAAGTATTCTAAAAAACACTACTATTTCAATATTTGTTGTACTTGGTTAAATTCTCTATTTCAAACTAATATTATAACGTAAAATATTTGATTAAATACGCCCCATATGTTTATTTTCACATCGCATGACTCCAAATGTAATTTATTATTAAAACAATTATTTATAGTGTTAATCTGACCTTATTACTTGAGGTAATTATGGATACAAAGTGCATGCTTCGTTAAACTGTGACGTGTTTACTTTCAACTGCAGACTTAGGTTAGAAGGGTTATCTGATTAAAAAAAACATAAACAGTTAATTTTTACATGGATAAAGTCATTATTATTCATATCGAATATAATGGAAATTAAGCTTTAAAAACCCTACTATCCTCATTTTACCTATCTCCATCCTTACTATCCCCATCTCCACTACAATAGAGATGAAGCAGTTCAATGTATGAAAAATCTTTTTTAAATAATTATTTAGTGGTTTTTTTTAAGGACTGAAATGAAGAGTACATTGTTTGAGGTGCTAGGTTGCGTAACCGCGCTTAATTTTCTCAACGATTGTAAAATATAACTTAACGAAAACACTGGAAAGGTTACCTCGTTCTAAAGTTTAAAAATGACATTTTTTTTTAATTTTCTTATGTGTACGCGAATGTTATACATTTAGAAATTATACATTTAAAATCTTTTAATAAATCGCGTTTAAAATCTGCTAAAGTCTTTAACTTTTGAATTAAACTAAACTAAATTAAAAAAATACAGTATTTAAAAACCAGCTGATTTAAGAAACACCCAAAATTTCTAAACACTTCTCATTATATTCTATACGTCATCACACTCGAAGACAGTTGAATTTATTTCCAGTAAAATACAAATTTTTAACTTTATTTAGAGCAAAATGATCGTTTATGAGATAGGCTTTACTTCAAACCTTCATTTCATCCGACTTAATTAAAAGAGTAATTTTAATGACATGAAATGTCATCTCGTTAAGAGTGTGTCTATGCGTCTTTCAAAGTATTTATAATGTTTTCATTTTGATAAGTGAGATTAATATGTGTTGCAGGTGTTTCGTAATGAGCGAATAATTTGCTTGAGATTAAAGTGAAACAAGTTCTTTTTAACGGTAAAAATATGTTTCATGTATAAATCAATTTATGGTGTTAGATGGATTAGAATTGAAAATAATGTTATATATTTGTAGTATTTTATATAGGCCTCATATGAAACATGATGTAAAATTTATTTTCAACAAAATTTAATTCCTTTTATAGCGACAAACACAATTTACATCGGTTATAATATATTATATCCATTATATTTATGACTAGCGGTCCGCCCCGGCTTCGCCCGTGGTACATATTTACGTTTTCTGTACATAAGAACCATCCTTGTACTTCGGGGAATATAATAAAAAAAGAATTATCGAAATCGGTCCACCCGTTCACGCGTGATGCCGTGAGTCGTGACCAAGGAAAACATTTTTTTATATTTTTATTTTATTTTTTATTTTATTAGTTTCCAAACAGCTTATACAACAATATAACAAACAAATTATTCAAGTACAATTAATAACGTTCTATGTATAAGCCTATTCTATGGATACACAAATGTTTAGAGTGTGAAAGATGTAAAAACAATTAAAAATACTGTTACCACAACAATAAAAAAAAAAAAATACAATAAAGATATACTTAGGCTAACAAGATTCGACATAAATCCGTATGCTTCAGGTGCTACGCAGAGCAGTAAGTACTAGGCGACGAAAACTGACTAGACTATTTGAAAAAATATCAATAGTGTTATCTATATTAACTATTTCGTTATATAGTCGGCATAACCTATATACTGGGTATATAGAAGATAAGTTGTACATTTAATAATTAAATTATTTATAAATAGTTAAAATTTTAAGAAAAGCATAAAACTTAATACATTACACATAAGCCTGAAACTTACATATGCAACGAAATTGCATTTTATTCATTCACACATTGTGATAAAGCGCATTATTCTATGACAAACGTATGTTTTTTCATCAACGATTTCCGTGCAGCAAAAAATATGTTCATATAATTTATAGCTTACGAACAGTTTGTACAACTAGTTGTAGATAACTGCGGTCTGGATAATTTATATCAGCAACTTTTGTCTCGTTGGATCACTAATATTGTTTTAAATGCTGTTTGTTTATCTACTTAAATGATTAAATTGTGTGTAGAGTTCGGTTCTGTTTAATGTTTTTGGTGCTCCTTAGATCGGTAAACTGTTGCAATATTGTATATATTGTGTTCTTGACTGTCTGATTGCTTGTCCGTTATAATCTCAGAAATAGGTGATGAAATTTTAGTAACAATAAGATTTTTTAAGGTATTGCATAGCTTCTATCGCGGGCCTTGAGCGCGGGGACCGAATCGAGAAATTCCGTAACGAAAAAACCTCACGCTCCCCACTCCGACGGGCTCGGAGGTGTGGCTTGAAGGCATGCTATGCAATAGCTTTACCGCGGCAGTCCCCGAGTGCCACACGTCTTTTTTTTATTTAATAAGTTTCTTAGCGATATATTTATTTGAGAAAGTGCATTTTACCTTAGGGTCTACTGCACTTTTCATCAATATTAATCATCATCAATTATTATCGTAAAAATATAGCTAAAAACATCACAAAATGAGTCATTACTGAAATAAATCGGCCAATTCTCTAACACTCATTTTAAACCCCACTTAACTCCAACATTATTACAAACGCAAACAAAATAAATGGAAAAAGCCAACAAATCAGCCTCAGTGAAACCGTAAAGAACAAGGTGAAAATTACAACGTCTCGAAAGAATTCCGTGTAAGTAAGAATTTTAAGTGGTAAAAAGAGTTGCACTTTATGCTACCTTTTGTCCGCTGAATTTAGCGCTTTAGTTTAGAATCTATGCTTTTAAAGTCACCTTGCTAACTACATTATAAAATATTTTACTAGATATCCGATTAAAAAAAACCAGGGATGTGGGATTTCCGGGATAAAAAGTAGCCTATTTCTTATTCTGGGTCTTCAGATAGCTTACTTTCAGATAACAAATTTCATTGTAATAGGTTCAGTAGTTTTTAGGTGAAAGAATAACAAACATCCATCCATCCACACAAACTTTCGCATTTATAAAATTAGTAGGATTTAACATGGGAAAAAGTAGCAAATAGACCGGGAGATACTGACACAAAATTTCGAGTCATTTGTAACAGGATGGCGGTTCTACAGGGGTCTTAGTACGCAATGACAAAAAGAAAAATGATGGTGTGAACGCTGGTACCGGTGGGTTAGTCGCGTGGGCGTTAGTCGAACTCGTCGGAAAAATAGCGAAAGTCAAACGATTTGTAACACAAAAATTTTAGAATTTACCGATAGCCCATAAAAAAGAAGTAGGCGGTAGTGTCATGCCATACTTTTCCGGTATGACTTACAGCCCGCCATACCGACGCGAATGTGTTGATTTAAAAAAAACAATTATTCAACCATTTGTACCAAGCTAACTTTTGCACAGGTAACCATCGTCGTGCAGCCATTTACGAAAATCGCCATGCCATACTTTTCGGACGATTCCAAATGGTCGCCATACCGCCGAAAATCTGCAATTTTTTTTTATTTCGCCTATCTTTTTGTACCAGTATTGCATTTGGCTTTTTGGAGAGTATTTGATAAAATGTGACCATTATTATATTTGCCATACTTCTAGTAGGGGGAAAAAGTGCTGTCATACTTGAAAAATAAATTTATTATTAATTTATATAAGTGAAGATTTCCAACACCTAGATCTTTGAAATTTTGTATTTATATTTGTTGATCCTCAAACTTACAGGAAAAATAAGTGCCATACTGTTACAAATCGTTTGACTTTCGCTATTTTCCGATGAGTTCGACTAACGCCCACGCGACTAAGCCGCCGGTACCAGCGTTCACACCATCATTTTTCTTTTTGTCATTCCGTACTAAGAACCCTGTAGAACCGCCATCCTGTTACAAATGACTCGAAATTTTGTGTCAGTATCTCCCGGTCTAAAAGTACAATATATCGGAAAAAAAATGAACTTCGTAAAGTTGAAAACGCTTCATCGCTAATAAGAAAATGCCGACAAACTTTGGAAGTACAGCAGATATGTAAATAACAAAACCCTTTCAGTACTTTTTACATAAAAGCGCAATAAACACTTTTACCATACAAACTTTAGTATTTTCTTGTTTGATTTTACGCGAGTATTATACATTTAGAAAATAAATATTTTAATGGATTTAAAACGCGATTTATTCATTATATTATTATCAAAAGTTTACGTCGGGATAATAATATCACTACATAGTATAAAACAAAGTCAATTTCTCTGTCCCTATGTCCCTATGTATGCTTAAATCTTTAAAACTACGCAACGGATTTTGATGCGGTTTTTTTTAATAGATAGATTGATTCAAGAGGAAGGTTTTAGTATATAATTTATTATGTTTTAGACAAAGCGGGCGAAGCCGCGGGCGAAAAGCTGGTAATGAATAAATCGCGTTTAAATTCAGACTTTCCCATTTATAACACAAGGTTTAATATTTGAAATATAAAACCAGCAGTCCGATATAGATTGACTATTATTGAATTTTATTCAACTACGGCTAGTTTCTTGAGTCGAATGGTAAACAATGAATTTCGTATTTTATTTCGTTAAGCAGAAGTTGAGAATTGTTAGAGTCATTCACTTCGATTGGTATTGTAGTCGAGTGAACGGATTTTTCTATGAAATGTTATTGCCGAGTTATGTAGGGTTATTTCGTTTCAATTATATTGAAATACAAAAATCCGACTCGTTGTCAGGAATAATGCAAAGTCCGCTTTTCTGTGATCGTTTTCATATCCGGATAAACTGAGGGTTTTGCTACCGACTTAAAAAAATGGAATAATTTCTCAAGTGTGTATTTTATGCTTGTTATCTCAAAACTTTCGATTGGGAGAAATTTTTTTATGATTATTTTTTTTTGAAATCTGCCCCCCATGTGTAATTTAAAATAAGCTTGGTTGGTTCAAGATAAAAAAAAACAAATGAACCTATAGTCGAAGGGAAACGTACTACACGTTAAAATGAAATTTGTCCATTAGGAAAGTATAATTGGCCCACGTCAACCTAATTTAGGTAAAGTGACGTGCCAATGAGTGACTAATGGTTAATAATGGCTTCACCACTATAATTAGTATTGTTACTTAGTACCTATTACTCGTATTTGTTTAACACGCAATTCTGTGTTTAAATTAAATTTCTATTTGTTAATTAATCAGCTTGAAAAATATAAAAAATTTGAGCATCGATGTACGTTTTGAATTGTTGAAAGAATACCTCATTATAGTTTAAAAACATTTTAGGACTCTCACTATATTTAGATAAAAAAACTGAAACTAACCTTTATCCTGCTAATATTATAAATGCGAAAGTTTGTGAGGATGTGTGTGTGTTTGTTACTCTTTCACGCAAATACTACTAAACCGATTACAATGAAATTAAGCACACATATATAGGGTAACTTTGATTAACACATAGGATAGGTTTGATCCCGGAAATCCCACGGAAACTGGAACTGTACAGCTTTTTCTTTGAAAAAGTGGGCGAAGCCGCGGGCGGGAAGCTAATTGTTATATATACTACAACTACTATAATACTACACCTGTAGTCAGAAGCTTTTAAACAAATCAAAATCCTAATTCATAATAATATACAGGTAGGTAGGTACTTTTCCTCGTAATAAACATAACTTAAATTAGAGTCACAATGAACATAATAGAATAAGTGTTTTTTAAAGACTAATAAGTCACTAAACAGTTGCAACTCACTCAGTCACTAAACAACTCAGTGAGTGAATAGTGATGTACCGTAATCACGTGCGAGCAGCAATTAGTGCGGTGTTTGGCAAAATGTCACTTGTACTAGATACAGTACATGTTTAATTATTTTCAGCGTTTGAATTAGACGTGTACTATTTATGTGAACGTAACTTTAACGTTAAAGTGGGAATAGTTAAACTAATTTATGTCTTATATCTTTTTATAAAACTGTGAATCATATTATAAATTTTTGTATTTTAATAAATAGATTGGCGGTGAATCTTAAAATGACGAGTAGACTGATAAACTCTATGACGAGTAGAGTCTTCTCTATATATATTAAATTCGCGTGTTATTTTTAATGTTAGCAATTATACTCCTCCAAAACGACTGCATCGATTCTCATTAAAATTTTGTTCGCCTATTAGGTAGATTTGAGATCGGCCAACATTTACTTTTCGTAACACTAAGTGAGCAAGGCAAAACAACATATTATGCCGGGAGCGCTAGTAGTTGTATAAAACAACACAATAATCCATACAACATGAAAAATTTCATTTCCCGAGTAATACCCAAAAAAATCGATTCCTACCAAACGAAGCTGAAAGCTCCTTACATATTTTTCTAATCATCCATAATCGGATTTCCCGGCCAAACTCCATGATGCAATCCGGACTTGTATAATTACGAACTTTCTAGGCGTTGGACAATTATCCCGGGATTAGGATACTCATAACAGTGTCCGGGAATCCTGTTAAATGCGTATAATGTGCAACGGAAAGTCCGCAGATCATATTAGTCTTAATTGTTCGTTTTACGATTTTATGAGGCTTATCTGCGGGATTTATCCGTTTTAATTAACTTTGTGTGGTAATTGAAAACATTTTTATTGGGTCTATATGTGACAAGAATGTGTGTGTGTGTGTGTGTCTACAAGAATGTTCTTCTATAAACAGAAGTATAATTTTATATTAATCATTATTTTACATTAATAATGTTCATGTGTATTAAGTAAGTACTAGTAAGGTGGCTTTTGATCTCACTGCCTAAAATCTATTTTTTGTGCACAAGAAGTCTAAATTAATAAATATTCCGAACACAGCCCATACGTATTCATTACTCAGAGCCTATAACAAAGTAGGAAAAAAACAAAGTAATAAAAACGGTATCTATATCAAACCAGCAGACAGACATGAGTATACGCGACACGATAACCAGCTGAGTTAGCACTCGATGACCACTAGTGATGGGAATATATCGATAAGTCGAAATAATATTGAATTATCGATAAAATATTTCTTGTACTTAGAGTTAACTTTCATTAGCCTTCCTAGCTAAACGGCGATTGTACACAAAAAAGTGATATACGTCGCGTATATTATGTGAATATATATTGAAAGGGAGCTTTTTTACAGAAGTTCACTAGAATTTAAAAATACAATATTATTATATTTCGTTTCTTTTTCATCATGGTCTATCAATATCACCGACTTAGAAACCAATTTAATAATAAAATAAAAACACAAAAAAAAATAAACATTTTATTTTTCTTCCAAAAAGTATCGCATTTCACGTCTACCAAATAAAATTCCACAAACGAATACAACATTTAAAATTTATGAACGTCAAAGATACAGTGTAGGAAAGTTTACCGGTACGAGCGGGAACTTGGTATGATTTTACCAAATCTAATTTACAATAACTCTCTAGGCAACCGCAAGAGGTATGCACGAAAGAATTATTTCACAACTTCTGTTACGGTATCTCAAATATAATATGGTGTTTTTAAACTGTAACGTTTTTACGCGTTGAAAAATATGGGGATGTTAACTTTTAACTGTTTAAGTTTGTGTACAATTTTATCGTTTGCAATTTATTTTAGGTGTATAGAATGCTGTTTTATCTATTCATTAAGAAATAAACAAATTAAATCTTAATGGAGGCTTTACTTAATACATTATTGTAATATAAATTGATGATGCAAATTGAAACATAAAATGTGTTCATATTTTGGTTCCTACGAGTTTAATTTATAAATTAAATAAATTCTGAACATAGTCCATACGTATTGTAACTAAGATATAGATAACAGCCTTCTGAACTAAAATGCTAAACGCCAACAGTATCTTAAAGGTACGTTCACATGATGAAATTAAACATGCTAAAATGTACTCTATGATTTTGGGAAAAATATTGCTATCGATATTTGCGATTAGAACATCACATCCCTACACCCAGCCTAATGGAACCACGTGAATCAATAACTGCTGACCATCTCATTACAACTCCCAACATTCAATCAAATTGTGACGTAAGATATTCACCTCTCTACCGCCGACATAGAGGCGATTTTCCGTCAAAGCATTTACCATGATACGGCTTTTAATCGGGACAGTTGTAATAAAAGTGTCAAACTGCTATGTAGAGAGAAAACATCGAACGGTTTATAGACTATTACTTATAAAATAAAAAGGATATGGGGCGGTATGACGTCGCAGGGCGTTTAGAGGTCGTACGGGGAAATTCTGATTTTTTCTTCGTACGTGTTTATGCGCCGTTAAAATGTTATTATCTGAGCTCGTATGGATTTCTGAGAATTTGCTACGAGGTTTGCTTGATACGTACCTATTGAAGTGTTAACGAATTACTCATTTGAGAAATTAAACTTTATGTTTTGTTTACAGAAAAATGATAAAACTAAGTACTGATATAGAATGAAAGATATTCTATTGCCTTGTAAATTAGTGCCATATTGTTTATATCTTACAGACAAATGAATACCTGAATATTAGCATTATATTATAACACACCACAAGCGATGTCAAAACATATTGATCAAAGCATATTCTACAAAGTTTCATATTCAATGTGAACTACTTTAGAACTTATATAATAATACTACATACATAATAAGCATTAAAAGTACACCCAATCTCCATCTAGATACAGATAAAAACAATATAAATCCTTCAATATAATCCATATAATCCAACAGATAACACCAATCTCCGAATCGCATGAATAAAACAATAGTTTAATAAATATACAGATTTCCAACGTTTGAACCAAACGCTGTTAAATAATCATGCGTCGAAAATGATATTTAAAAAATACACGTATTTTTTTATATAAAATTGAAGTGCTTTAATATAGTAAAGGCTTTTGGGCGTTTAAAAGGCCTATCAAGTGAGACTCAAAGCTCCACTCCGGTTGCACAATTTATAGATTTAATAATAGCTGTATGAAACATTACGGCTTTGAGTTTTATGTATAAAGAATTTAATTACTCTTTTGTTGTCTTTTCGTGGTAAAAATGTGAATTTCTTGAATTTTTATGAGTTAAACTGTCTGTCAATTGTTTTTTTTTTTTAATCCTTTATTGCACTTATAAATGAGATAAAAATAAAATACAAACAGTTAACTTAGAGATAGCGTAAACAAAGTACAATGGACGGTCTTATCGCTTAAGAGCAATTTCTTTCAGACAACCTTCGGTACAATAGAGTACTTAATAGAATAATAACAGTTGTAAGAATACAGATTAAGAAGAATTATTCACTTATATTACCACAAGAGCTTCAAAATTATCAGGTATTTTCCGATAGGTTCGTTGCAAACAAATGATGAAGTCAAGTTTTTAGTCAAGGTTAAAAAATCACGAGCGCGAAGCGCGAGAGATTTTTCCTGAAAAACTTGACGACTTTATTTGTTTGCAGGGAACCTTGAGGGAAATGCCAGATAATTTTGAAGCTCGTGTGGTATTCGGGGGATTATTTTTCCGTCCCAAATGTCGGCCAATAATGTCACAATTGAATTCAACCTGTCAGTTAGACGTCAACGACCAGAGAAAATTTTCAAAAAAATATCAGTATAATACCATGTAGGTTGTACCACGTGACGTCGAATGGTGCAATTCTATTGGTCGATATTTGGGTCGGAAAAATAATCAAGATAATTTTTTCAAGCATACAAATTGACCACTTTTCAATACAGTTTACACATCCAAAATAACAAAACCTTCGTAACGTTTCTACATGTAACCACACATTTAACATTGTCTTTACATGTATACATCTTACTTTAAACCTCATACTTCCCTCACACTCATATACATATGTATAATGTATATATCAAAGGTCATACTTTACATCCATAATAGCGACTGTTCATTTCCCATTGTATTGTGCATGTCTGTCCGCATCGCTTGACCCGTTGAATGCATAATTAAAGCCCCCTGCAATTTTATAGATCCTTGAGCGGGTTTCATAGAGATGCTGTGTTATTAGCCGGTCTACGTTTATGTATCTTCATTTTTGGTTGTAAGTCTTTTCTGTTGTGAAGACGTTTCAGTTTGGTTGGATGTTTTAAGGCAATATTTGTTGGAGTACATATATTTGAACGTATGTTGTGCGAAATTCATGTTCTTTATGAGTATGTTCATTTTAATTTTCTGATTATAATAAAACGTTAATATACCAACTCGTAAGTAATGTTACGATTATCATTAGATAAGTTAATCGCTTAAGGGCCGATTTTTCAATGCTTGGATAAAACTTATTCGTCCAATAATGTTAAACTACCATTCCGTCGAAACTACCATTTTAAAAACGTATTCTAATTGACCGTATTTGACAGTTTACGTGACATTTTAATATTATCGAGTAATACTTTATTGGACGGATAAGTTTTATCCAAGCATTGAAAAATCGGCCCTAAATTGCTTTAATTGTTTTTTTGCAACAAAATAAATAGATAAGTACCTAAATAACACATCTTAACACATAAAAAACCTTTGTAATACGTTAATCAATTTTTTATACAGCAAATTAATACACTACTTTGCAGTGAAAAAAGGCCTTTCATCTAGAAACTTATGCGAAGCTCATCATGGACGTATAAAAAAAGACGGACGGTATATCGCCTAAATATTGAGTGAAGCCTAGTAATGGCGGCGAAACATCCATGCGTGTGTGCCATGTTGCCATGGCAACAGCTGTGTTGATGACAATGGCGGCTGTATTTTTTTCTATAAATTTTGCCGTAATAATTTTGTCATTAAAACATAAAAGAAATAACTTGCTTCCCTGTGGAATGTAATCCCTTGTGTTTTGTTATTTAAAATTGTACTGTTGTGACACCATTTAACCACGCAAGACGGCATTTTAAATATTTTTTGTGAAACAGTGACGCAGTTAATCAGTCGGTAGTTCACGACGTAATGGCGGCCGACTAGCTTACTATGGTGAGAGTGTGTGCGTGTTTATTGTCTTTACGCGATCGCTAGCTTACTATGGTGGCTTCACGTTGTTTGTTCGTAATACGGCGTCCGTCTTTTTTTATACGTCCATGAAGCTCATATAACGTGATACGTGGTTATAAACTTCATTTTTCATAGTGCGCCTCAAGAAATCACCTAGTTTCAAAGTACACTGCAGTGCAGGTAAGATTAAGAATGGATATTTTAATATGTATAGTAAGCATATTAATAAAAATAATAAAATAAATTATATATCAAATTGTCTTCTTATTTCTACTTTTGTACAGTTTCCTCCAGAAGCAATCTTTTAAAGACACGCAAGCAAAATATTTGCGTCTTAGTTAAGCTAAAATAAAGCTGAAGAGTTTGTTTGTTTGAACGTGCTAATCTCAGGAACTACTGGTACGATTTGAAATTTTTATATAGCCCATTTATCGAGGAAGGCTATAAGCTATACATCATCACCCTAAGACCAACAGGAGCGGAGCAATGCGAGTGAAACCCCGGGGCACTGCTAGTCATTAATAATAATTATATTTTGCGTAGGTATCTGCAAAAAAGCATTTTCAATACCCTCAAAAAGGCACAAACTATCGCAGAAAAAAAATGCTAATCGATGCTTCAGTGCCAAATTACAAGTACTTAGTAAAACTGTAAAGTTCAAAAAACTAATAAAAGCTGTCGTCTACTGTAGCTCATTCATCATTTGCCACTTCATTATTAAGGGGAAAAAACTAAAACACCGTGAACCTTTCTTCAAAATGTCCGAGCGCGCCTGACGGATTATAAATTTTAAATTGCAATCATTTATCATCTGTGCAAGTTCGGCCCTGTAATAAACAAGAGGAAGAAAATGGGATATTTTAGCGCTTGACTTTCAGGCGAGATAAATGGAATATGTACTTTTATATAACACTAGCGGTCCGCCCCGGCTTCGCCCGTGGTACATATGAAAAATAGATGTTGGCCGATTCTCAGACTTACCCGATATGCACAGAAAATTTCATGAGAATCGGTCCACCCGTTTTGGAGGAGTATGCAGACTAACATTGTGACACGAGAATTTTATATATAAGATTTAGATACTGTAAACGTAATAAAAGTAAAGAGAAATCTATACATTTTATACAATCGTAGGAAAGTCAAAACTTTACCATCGATATCGAAATATTATATAGCTTTTAGAATGTTTTTCTGTTTGTCTGTCTGTATATCTGGGATAACGCAAAAAGTAGATTTACTTTTTTTTTCGTGAATATTACTAACAGGTCGGGTCAACATATACCTAGGCTATATATCATCACGCTAAGACCAATTGAAGCGAAGCAATGCGGCCTGCGGGCTCAGGGCACAGCTAGTACAGTATGATTGTATTGTACCGACACATTTTCTGAATCGCGCTTGTGAAATGTTTTTTTAAAACCATATATACCGCCGACTATTAGTTCGTTGTCAAGTGAGTCATAACTTCTACTAGATTACGAAGATCCTTGTACTTTTCCAATGGAGAAACGAGTGCAAGCACAACGCAAATTTGCCTCTAGCATACAGATCACCAATACTCGACAAGCTCAACAAGCCAGTATGGAAAGAAGAGTAACAACGCCTCAAGAGTTAAAAGTGTATCAAGTACACACCACAGCAAGTTCTATTCTAGATATTGTTTCCTTCCAAGGTATTCACACTCATCAACAAAATGTGGTATCAAAAATGTTAGAAAAAAGTTGCAACAAGGTCAGTGAAAAAGGTGAAAGTGAACCAAGGTATCAGCTCAGAGGATCGAAGCGAAGAAAAACTGTACGGTGGGATCAGAACAGTTAAAGTAGGTGCTCTTAAGAAGCTGTAAATAAACCCGCTTTTTTCTAAGAAGAAATCATCCTCTACTTGAAAATTTTGGTGAAACTGTGGCAAATACGAAAACGGAAGATATTAAAAAATTATATTCATATTTGGTGTAAGATAGTTTAGTTCTAGTACCTATGTATTATTGTTTTTCAGATGTAAATAAAAGTATTAAGTATTTTTCTGTTTTTCTTTCTCATCCTTGGCTTGGCTCGAGTCGCGATTATTATTGGATCTAATAATACTTAAGAAATTAGATGTTCTATAGTGATATAAAGAAAGAAAGCGTGTAATGCTCCCTTAATATCACTTGCTGTAGTAATTCTGTTCAGAAAAAAAAACGATTGGAAATTCTGTTAAAAAATAAATAATTAAAAAAGAACAATAATTATCATATATCTGAAGCGCCACGTGTAAAACCAATAAATTATTGAATCTGCACTCTTGGTATGATATAAAACAATGTTGATCAAAATAAAACGCTATTGTAATATCTTTTAGATTGCTTTTTATACAACAGCCTGCGGCTAAAGAGTTTCATTATAACCACAATTACTCTCCACGATAAATATTCGGTAGATAAGTGCGCTGAAAGAATTTCCAATATTGATGTGAATATTTTGTTAAATTGTAAACATATTATGGAGCGCATTTTATGCATTTTTGCGGTTAACCGAGTAAATTAAAATTATCGATTGATGAAACTGTAGTTAAAAGTTGGAAGAGTTTAAAAAATTTTTATAAAACACAATACAAATCCTTTTTTAACACACACATACAGAAGAAAGAAAAATATTAGGTACATGTTGAATAGGTGGCCTTATCGCTTAAAAGCAATTTCTTCCAGGTGAACTTTGGCATATTATGATGTCAATCTAAATAATTTATTTAATTCTCCAAAATAAACCTAACATCCACTTTCTCACCATTCTAAATATTCTCCTTTCAAAGATATCATTAAAAGCTTTTTATCCAGTAAAAAACGCAATATTAATTTAATAACAAAGAATTTACTCTCACAAGAAAACACAGAATAAGCTCATTAGTTGATGTTTATTACGACACGGCGCAGCATGTTCTAAAAGAAGTTAATCATGGTACATTTACATAATGTAGCGTAGTCTTAGGATAAGTTTTAAGAACATTTTCCTTGAATAATTAAAAGTGAGTACATTAGGTTTAAGCGACGGACTCGTTAGAGGAGATTCATTATTTATTTACGTATTAAACATGATATTATAGGTTATGCTTTTATCTTTAGCTTTAGGATCGCAGTTTTTTTTATTTAACAACTATATTGGTAATAATATTATAGGTACGTTATTTAATAGTTAAGCTTTGAAATCAAATCATGAGGCATTTATCCCACGAGGCCTTTAAGAATCCGCCTAATTACCACTTACTTAATATTTCTTAAGCGCGTCACACACGGTGAAGATACTATAATATTTTATCTTAAGATACTGTTATATTTTATATTACAGTATCTTAACGCATCCGGTATCAGCGTTCAGACCATCATTTTTCTTTTTGTCATTGCGTACTAAGACCCCTGTAGAACCGCCATCCTGTTACAAATGACCCACAAAATTTCGCGTCATGGATGGCGGTTCTACAGTACGCAATGACAAAAAGAAAAATGATGGTCAGAACGCTGATACCGGATGCGTTAAGATACTGTAATATAAAATATAACAGTATCTTAAGATAAAATATTATAGTATCTTCACCGTGTGTGACGCGCTTAACTTATAATTCACATTTATATTCTAAAGAAAGTTTTCTTTAATAAAAATAAGCATGCTAAACCGTATTTCCTAATTTTAACAAACATTCATCCGATTAAGGATAACATTAACTATTAAAATAACTAATCATCCTGTCTTCTGTTGGTTTGACACGGAATAAATAATGATTATATTGTTACGTATAGAAATATCTTTCTAAACGTTTATTCGACAACTAATAACTGTAAACACAGAATCATCCAGACAAAAATAAAACCTAGTATTTCTTGTATTAAATAAATACGTATTTGTACCGTTAGTAATATGTGGCCGGCTGGGATCGTGGATGCGAATTTAATATCTGTCAGGGACAGAGCAGACGAACGGAACTCCCCTTGCGTGCGTGGTACTTGATGCTGGGCTATAAATTATTAGTGTAGTATGTTTGCGATAGAGAGACGTGTGTCTAATGCAATTGCCTTAAAGATGTTTAACTGCTTTTGATTTTCAAAGATGACGATTTGTAATATCATTATAACTGATGAAAGCTCTTTATGACAGATAAAAGATAGGCCGAATGCAATACAATTCTAAATTTAGATATTATGTATAAGATTTTATTTAGCTAACAAACAAAATAGATAATGCATTGTATTCTGTGAACTGAGAGAAATAAAAAATAGAGTTGAAGCTGAAATATAACCTTTAAAAATAAATAGTACTGAATGCGATGTCAATACAAGAAATACGCTGAACATATGAGACATCACGTTTCCACTGTTACTACTGTGGATATATGTTAACAAACGGGTTCAATAACAGTTCTACATATTTATATTAATACTAAGTAGACCCCGCGGTTTCACTCGCATTAATGAGAAAATCGTGTTATTATATAGAGCTCGTCTTCCTAGATAACGAAAATCAACATTTAAAAACACGTTTCTTGTAAAAATATGATTGCTTTAAAACAATATTCAGCCTATTAATAAACATTCATAAACCAAAACAAATATTATCCTAAATAATAAAAACGTACATAGTTAAAAATCGATCGTTCAATCGCGTTCATATCAAAACTGAAAAATATCCTTCGAATTTCTATTATTAAGACGTAACTATCTATCGTATATAGAAGTAAAAATCACTATTATCTGAAGCTTAAAGCTCTTTTAACTTAGACCGTAGTCACTAAGTTCTAAGTATCAGTTAAGCTACATGAGAGCAAAAATCATCGCTGATATACTTGTTCAGCCACGCCACTTGAAGTCAAACATTACTTCATAAAGTTTGGTCTAAGTTAGAATATTAAGCGAATATGTTTATCAAGATCACAACGTTTTAGTTAGATTAAGTTATTAAATGAAAACTTTCATTTTGAGATTTACGTTCTTGTGAAATAATTCATTCACAAGCTTTCTCAAATTTTCTAGATGATATTTGTCAATATAATATTCTCCAAATCAACTTATCTAGGAGGTATATTTTGAAAAATGTAGGTGGTCTTGACGCTTGTCATAATTTTACTATCAGCTGCTGTAAATAATACCTTTTACAATCAAGGCAGACTCCTAGTGTCTTAAATAAGGCTTGCGTATTTGACAAAATAACTAAACAAACAAAAAATAATTTGGAAAATCCAAAAGTGCACGCCTCATAATTTTTTTTTTATAAATATTTTTAATTATTATTTTTGTTTATTTAATAACAATTAAACCACATCGAATCAGACCCTGAAAAATGAAAGGGTTCTATTCCTGAGCATACTCAAGCGTAAGAGAAAAAAAAAGACTCGATTAGTAAAGTATTTCGGTCGCTATCGTGTTAACAAGAAAAAGGATCCGCACATACAGACACACGGACGTCCAAGACAGAACTTTTTTAAACTGTTTTTTAACTAGTTTAAATAACAAAAATGACATCAAAAATATCATGAACGTTAAAAATAGTGTTTTTTCTTAATATGTGTGTGTATGTATTATCTTACAAGTGCAATGTATGATACATAAAGACATTTTAAGTTTGAAAAATCAGATGTTTTGCGCGAAGCGACAGTAGTACCCACCTCAACGCTTCGCTTATGAGGCGTGCAAAATACTTGTACCTACTTGATTATTCGCGTACTTATATCTACCATCGCTACACATCTTCACCTACCGCACAATCCCGTAATTTTTCTCCTATAAAAAAAACAAAAATGATATCGTCTTTACAATTTTAAACAGATTCTCGTCTCCCCACAAGGGGCGACTACCCCTATTGTTCCCTCAGCGCGTCCTAATGCATGACACTATTACGTAGATGCAAACTAATGTTCCCGATGCCTTCATAACGAAATTATTGTTATTTTGGACGTGTGTGCTTGGCGTGACGTCACTGGGTGATTGGAATTTAAGTATATGTTGTTACGATTTTTTTGTCTATTATAGACTAAACTGTAGAGTTTTTTACCGACTTTTCTCTGTAGAAAACTGCTTTCGGAACTGGTGGTAAATATTAATCAATATATTATGCTGACAGCTCAGAAGCGCCCCTGAAATATCTACGTATAATATTATATAGGTCATAATGTTTGACTTTTAAAGCGAAACCTTACGACACAAAGTGTTAAAGTCAAAAGTCACCAAAGCGAATTCCAAAGTAAATTAGTCCAGTATATTTAATGTGGAAAAAGTTCCAATATTCCGTTCCTTATTTCCGTTTCCGCAATTGGAATGGAATGCTAATCATCTGTCAGGACCAATGTCGTTCAAAGGTAATTGCTGGTGTATTTCGGTTTTTGTCCTAATTAAAACCCTTTTAACCGATGATAGAGTTCAAAATTCATTTGCAAATACCTTTGACATTTTCGGGAAGTTAAAAATACGGTGTACTATGTTTGCGTCAGTTTTGTGCGTTTTTTCATTATCATTGCGTGGAAGTGTTTCGTTGAATTCGATTTTTAGAACATTTACATAAATATTATTCTACTAAACTACTGCAATAACTGCGTAAATGAACAAACAAAAAAATACCGGCCGAATTGATAACCTCCTCCTTTTTTTGAAGTCGGTTAAAAAATATTCCGAATATAAATTTACCTGAAAATATCATAGATAAGGTGTGATTATCTTTAAGTATATAAAGATAAAACAACTTTACAAAAAATGTTAATGCAGAGCCCACACCCATAACGATACCCATACCGGCGAAAAATGCAATAACGGTATGGAAGCATTTAACTCATCGTTCCCGTGTTTATTAAGGAAATCTCTTAAATGCCAAGATGGCAGAAGCGTGGCAGTGCAGAAATGCAGGTGCCATTCGGGAACACGCTGAGGTATTTACGGTATTTGGGTATTTTGAGAAAGATAGTCCAGGAGCTGGCTGGAAATTTCGTGACTTGATTGGATTTTAGTTTTAGTTATTTTGGTGTAGGATATGAATGTTAAGGTTTGTTTTTTTTTGCAATGAATTATTAAATTATGATATTCGATGTAGGTACAGTTATTTTTTGGTTCTATAAATGTAAACGTTTACATTTTCCGCCATTTTAAAGTTGCAAATGGCTCCACCACATAGTACAAATTATACAAAAGAAACTATATATCAAATTTTTGATTCGTCTGTTTTTATTTAAGTTATGTTTTAATTTAATCGATAAAACCAAAATTTAAACTCGTAAAACAAAGTGAAAGCCTCAACACCATTAAAGCGTTCCCACAAATTGCCGGTGAGTCTAAATATCTCACGGTTAGCGAAGTTTTAATGAGAAAGTATGTAACCCGATACCCTCGGAAAAGTTGAACACGTACGTCTACAACTCTTCGTTAACGTTACTAATACCTGGGTTTAAAATTTAAAAGCTTAGTTCTATTCATCAGTATGAAAACCTTATTTTGATAGTAGCTATATATATAAAATTGTCTATAACGTGATTTCAGTTCTGTTGGTAAACGTTAGTCTAAATATTATTAACAAAAACATTTACTTGTCACCCACATAAACGCTCTATCTGGATTTGCTTACATTTGAACTAAACAAAATTTTTAAATAAATCGAAAGGTCTCTTTAGAATCTGTACCGTAATTTAAAAAAAAAAAACTCAATTTTAGGGTTTGAGGCTCACTGTTTATAGCGTATTGAATTTTAAGTTTTCAGCATATTATGCCGAATTTTACGGATAAACTATGAATTTGTTAATTTAACCCGAAATTGATTTAATATTATAGATTTGGTAATTGTAACTAATTTATATACACATTTTATTAAAATTTAAAGGGCTACAAAATTGTCACTTTCGCAATATTAGATATTAAGCTCGAGGCGACGAGACGATTCTCAGAAATTCCTTGTATTTTACTTTCTTCTTCTGTTTTAAATGAAATCAACAGCTATAATAAAATTTAATACATCAATTGAAAACCAATATCGCTTTCAATCCCTATTTTTATTGTTTTAAAAATTACTTATTCTACTAAAAAACCTAAAAATAATAATCGAAATTTAAACATAGTATAACGTAAATAATAACGCTCTACATTTTCTAAATTAAAACCTCTCCACTAATATAAATATATAATAAAAATATTTCATTATTTAAATAATAACCCTTCAGCGTAAGTAATAAGGTGATATATTCCATGACCGGAAATGTAATAACCTACCTATATGTAAGATTATTTTAGAGCTAGCGCGCACGAGCAACTTTGTCTCCGCAACTATTTTGTCTCTCTCATAAATTGTATGGGGAGTTGCGTCGCTACGTGCGCGCACTTTCATACTAGCCCATGGGTGGAGAGACAAAATAGTTGCGGAGACAAAATAGTTGCGGAGACAAAGTTGCTCGTGCGCGCTAGCTCTAATAGCTAAGTCTTAATGATCCCTTATTACGATAACCATTACTAACGACGCCAAAAACTGTCACTCAATATATTAAACGTTAATTGACGCAAAATTAACAAAACTTTTCACTTAACAACATTATCTACTAGATAGTAGATACTATCTCCAACTTTTCTTCCAAAATATCCGTTACTATAAATAACTTTATTTATCAGATCCTGTCTCATAAAAACCTTTTAAAACTGTGCTCCTTCTTAGTGTAATGTATTTGTTATATTTTAATATTTTAATTTTATTTTAATATATTATAAAGGCGAAAGTTTGTAAGGATGTATGGATACTTTTGTTACTCTTTCACGTAAAAACTACTGAACCGATTACAATGAAATTTAGCACACATATAGAAGGTAACTAGGATTAACACATAGGATAATTTTTATCCCGGAAATCCCACGGGAACGGGAACTATGCGGGTTTTCCTTTGCCAACGCGGGCGAAGCCGCGGGCGGAAATCTAGTATTTTATAATGTACAATGGAGAAACGTTAGTGAGGATGATAGTTATACCATTTTTTTTCTCAATAAATGATATTATTATGTAATTTTAACAAATATTTCATAAGACATCTATAGTTTTAGTCTAAAGAAAACTGTTTAATAACATTCACAGACTCTTTGCTGATTCTAAAAGCAAAATTTTCGGTTAAATAAGTAGGGTAGTTAAAAAATAAGTAGGGAAACATTATCCTTTTCGGTTATTAGTATAGAAAAACAGCTCTATTAGAAGGTATATAAAAGTCCTCATACAAAGCCAAACACGACTTTACTACCGTTCAAAGCAAAGCCAAACTTATATAAACCACATTTGTAAGCAAAGTAATTCATTTCAAAAATAAACCGTTGCTTCTACTCAATGCAAAAAAATCTTCATACACTCGTATACTAGTGCGTTAATTGAAAAATATGAGGAAACAGTTTTTGCAAGAGAATAAGTGATTTTAAGAGGTTTCTTTTTTATTTTATGAGCTTATGTTCCAGGTTAACCGTGTGAGTACGTTTTCCAATTGAAATGAAAATATTTTTACGGTTTACAAGTTTTTTAATGGTTATGATATATGTTTTAAAAGATTAAAGTATGTTTAGACACATTTTAAAGTAAAATTACATAAAACTTGATAACATCGTTGCCAGAATCAATTGTAATACAAATAAATGAACTAGCGAAATATTTATTTTGTTTTTTAATTATTAACTTCCTAGTGTAAATAAATTATTATAATACAGAAATTTAGAACTCGTCAGGTCTCCCTTCTCTTCCTCATACCAATACATGAAAGTAATTGAACTTTTAACTATAAAGTAATTTTATAACATATTTATTTCATATTTTTTTCCAGAAGCAGAAACGAGAAACGCCCATTCGCTCATTGAAACATAAGAAATAAGAGAGAAGAAGATAGTATTAAAGCAATTTCCTTATCAAGATAGTAAATAAAAAAAACCAGAAGCATTATCCAGAAGCACAGAACTAAAGGACCATCAGGAAACAAAGTATATCTATCCAAACTTAGCAAAAGTATATCTAAACAAAGTATATCTAAACAAAGTATATCTATACAAAGTATATCGATAACCACATCCAAACAATAACTTCCATTTTTATAACAAACAGTTCTGAAATCAAGCCAGTGCCAAGTTAATAAGCGGACATTACCAAAGTTCCCGTTCTAAAACACTGGGCATAACTGTTTGAACTGCATTAACGTTTTCACTGAAACCGTTTTTAGTTGGCAAAAAACCAAACACAACACCGTGGTGAAATTGTAAAAGTTGACATTTCGATTTTTAAGGGATTTTCTTCGCGTTTGTGCTAAACGATTCGGAAGTGGTTGGCTTTATTGTGTAAATATAGAATGAAACTTTATATATAGGTGTTTAAAGGTTTCGTTTTTTCGTAGGCAATTTGTTTAATTTGAAATCGATAATGACACAGCATTTCTTGAACTTAAGTAGGAGAATTTAGAAAAATACAAACAAAATAAATATAATACAATATTTGAGATACTTCATTAAAATGACAATAAATACCAACAAAAAGATTTTGTACACCCATAACAAAAACAACTACATCCATTTATGATAAATAGGTAAGTACAATAAAACAAATCAGATGTTACTTTGTGTCGTATTATGTAGTAAGATATAAATTTTCTATGTTACCTCGGTTGAAAAACTAAAAAAAGGGAATTTCGATTGTTCTACGACAAATAAATAAATAATATCTATGAAATACCCTTTTTCAAGTGTGGGCGTCTGGATATTTCAAAGTTTGCTAAATATTTGCTGGACTCGTATTTCAAGCCTTTGTGATTAATAGCTCAAGTCGCAATTACTTTGTAACTTGAACTTATAAACACTTTTTAAAAGTGAGAACACTTGCCAAGTACCATGTTCGAGGTGCACGAAAAACAGAAGAAATTAAACTTTTTTAAGGAAACAAACTAGGTTTGTTTCTGTTGTTTAAAGATCTAAAGAGATGAAAATTCATTCATTAATTGTTTTTAAAGCTATTGCATAGCTTCTATCGCGGGCCTTGAGCGCGGGGACCGAATCGAGAAATTCCGTAACGAAAAAACCTCACGCTCCCCACTCCGACGGACACGGAGGTGTTGCTTGAAGGCATGCTATGCAATAGCTTTACCGCGGCAGTCCTCGAGTGCCACACGTCTTTTTTTTAAATTCAAATTGCATTTTAAACCCCTTTAAAAAAAGCACTAAGTTAAGTGCTTTTTTTTTAATTTACAGCTTAGGAATGTTTTTAACACTAAAATATTACAGTCCGTACAAAGAAATATAATCAATAAAAAAACTTAAAAATAATACGCTGTTTTTATTCTTCAGTATCCGGTAGCCCATTTCATGGCACTTATGTTCAAAAATCTTCCATTTACGAGATTTTTAAAGCTCTTCTTACAGAACGCTAAAATAATGCATTCAGGTCATATTACGTGTATAGGGATGGCATATTGGCACATTTAAATTGCAATAATATGCATAATTTTTGTGAACATTTTCCTTTCTATTGAACATCTTTTACTTCTATGTTAGTGAACTTAGCAGATCATTTTTAGCAGATCAAAAAAAAATGTGAGTTCTTATCGCGTGCAGTTGAGTTCTACAGTTCCTGATACTTTTTAGAAATAGTTCTGGCGTTTTAACCCTTAAAAAACGACATTTGAAAAAATGATCTGCCAACTTCCCGTAGTAGATAATTTTTAGCAGATCAAAAAAAATGTGAGTTCTTATCGCGTGCAGTTGAGTTCTACAGTTCCTGATACTTTTTAGAAATAGTTCTGGCGTTTTTACCTTAAAAAACGACATTTGAAAAAATTAATCTGCCAACTTCCCGTAGCAGATCATTTTTAGCAGATCAAAAAAAAATGTGAGTTCTTATCGCGAGCAGTTGAGTTCTACAGTTCCTGATACTTTTTAGAAATACTCGCGTAAAATGAAACACTAGAAAATTTATTTATGTCATATTTCATCACGCCGTAGCACCATGCCGTAGCAGCATGCCGTAGCATCATGCCGTAGCATCACGCCGTAGCATCACGCCATAGTATCATGCCGTAGCACCATGCCGTAGCATCATGCCGTAGCATCATGCCGTAGCATCATGCCGTAGCAGCATGCCGTAGCATCATGCCGTAGCATCACGCCGTAGCATTACGCCGTAGCATCACGCCGTAGCATCACGCCGTAGCATCATGCCGTAGCATCACGCCGTAGCATCATGCCGTAGCATCATGCCGTAGCATCACGCCGTAGCATCATGCCGTAGCATCACATCGTAGCATCACACCGTAGCATCACGCCGTAGCATCACAGCGTAGCATCACGCCGTAACACATGCCGTAGCATTACGCCGTAGCATCACGCCGTAGCATCACAGCGTAGCATCACGCCGTAGCATCACGTCGTAGCATCACGTCGTAGCATCACGTCGTAGCATTACGTCTTAGCATCACGTTAAGCCGGGTCCAGGTCGGGTTTTTTCAAATGTCGTTTGTTAAGGTAAAAACGCCAGAACTATTTCTAAAAAGTATCAGGAACTGTAGAACTCAACTGCACGCGATAAGAAATCACATTTTTTTTTTGATCTGCTAAAAATGATCTGCTACGGGAAGTTGGCAGATCATTTTTTCAAATGTCGTTTTTTAAGGTAAAAACGCCAGAACTATTTCTAAAAAGTATCAGGAACTGTAGAACTCAACTGCACGCGATAAGAACTCACATTTTTTTTTGATCTGCTAAAAATGATCTGCTAAGTTCACTAACATTTTACTTCTATTAAAATCATAAAGACTTTCTGTAGCAACTCGTATTAATATTAATATGAACCCAGCCTTATAAACCCGCTTTTAAACAAATTTCAATAAAAATGAAAATTTTATTAAACATTCTAACTCTACATAAAGAACCAATAAATTATTTATGTTCCAAATACTTCAAACAACACAAACAAAATATCAAGACGACAATAATTATCCAATACTACACAAAATGCTTTTGCAATACCACAACAATAAACCGCACAATTTCAAACTGCCAACCCTAGCTGCTAGCAGCCACTCATTGAAAATTTGTACAAAGAATAGTAATTGGCGTCCCCGCCTCGTGTAATTAAAAACTAAACAAAAGGCCATACGTTAATAATCTCTAAATGGCTAGCCTAAAGGTGAATAATTAGTTGCTTATTTTGAATGTATGAATAAGAAATTGTAAAACGGTCTTTAGTTTGAATAGGCCCGTTCGTTCAATGCTTTTCGGTTTAAGAGCGCATATTCTATTTAACGCAAGTCAAAAACTCCGCGATCTATTACGATAGATCGCGGCTTGCGCTATCCTTTTACTATGAACAGCATAGGTCCGCAGGAGAGCGCCGAGCAACATGTCCTCTCTCTGGAAAGGCTCGCTGCCGACTGATTTTAATCGGGTCGCGCGCAGTGTTTTATAGTACTTTAAAAAAATTTGTAGAAAAATAATAGAGGTACCTTAGTTGATTTTTTAAATTTTATCTTATAAGTAAGACATTCTTTTATTGCAATATGTATAAATTATATTCAATAAAGTCAAATATCTTGGTGAAAATAATCATTTTGTCGACTATAATTTCTAAAAAAATTCACATTGTTCGGATTTTAATTTCGTAAGTTAGGAGTCCAAAATAAAAAAATCTTTTAACTAACTATTTTAATAAGGATTTTTGCAGTTAGTTAAAAATAATTGTGTGTTAGATCTGTCAGCAATTTCAGATATTTTTAGCTTCGAAATTGACACTAAAAGCGAAATCAAGTAATCATCGGCTCAGTTATCTTGATGGTATTCAGAAATACTGTATTAATTGAAAAAAACTCTTAACTAACTACATAGACAATAAAATTTCCTAAAATTATTAGTAATTCATATGTTTGTAAGATAAGTGGTTGATGGACAATCTGGTTTGAAAAATCACATATTTGAGCCAAACAGCGCACGGACCGCGTAAACCCTCTTAATATAATTTGGTGTAAAGCCTCTTTACCTACTTTAGTAAGTGTGACAAGATTTTATACATCATACAAAAATATTTAATATTTTTTTAGACAGTGCGTAAGTGTAAAAAATGATACGCAAATTGAAAAAAAATGGTTGCCTGTAAAGTCGGTTTTACGGGCGAAGATTTTACGTGACAACGTCTTTTTCTCGGTAGAATATTTATGTGCTGCGCGCGCGGCAGACCGCGGGCCTCTCTCTCGTTCGGTGACTCATCGTAACGTTACCGAGCGTTACACTTTTTCATAAGTGACTCCCAGTCGCAACCTAATTTAAGACGTTGTCACGTCAAAAAATTGTACGTGTATTTATGTGTAACACTGAAAATATGAATAAGATAAAACCTTTAATGTTCAATTAGAAGAAAAGTAAAATGTTATATCAGTTTCAATAAACTCAACACTAACGATAATTTAACTGTTAACTAAATGAATTAGATATTATAGTAATGAAAGAACCTTGTCACTACACACATATAAGTTTTGTGTTTTTAGACACATCATATTATTATTGTGCAAGTTCAGTCTGTTAAAGAATTGTGTATGTCTGTGTATCCTTGTCATTTTAGTGAGATAATTGTGAGTTTAAATGTACTGAACCCTAATTATTCTCTTTCAGATCACACTTGGCTACAATACATCAGCTTAGCAAGCTAAAGCGCTAAACAAATAAGCCATGTTTTTAACACGCGAAATAAGCTGTTTGCAAGAGGATTGTATGATTTTTCTACGACTCGCTTATAAAATATATAAAAGTTTAAAATGTCTTACTATTAACATAGTTATTTATGTAACTATAATGAATAATAGATTTATTTTAAGTAAGTGTATAAGATAAAAACGATATCATGTGGTTGTGCTAGATATAATTTTTTTAAGCTAGATTAGAATTAATATGATTTTATAATCGAAAGTAACTTAAAGTTTATTTCAGGGAACTTTACATGTTTTAACCTATGTACCTACCTAATAAATAATAATTATAATTTGCATTGTTATAACTATACCTATAGGGCTCAATCATTGTTATGCGACCAGAATTTTCAATAACTGTCCTATAAATTCACAAAAGAATTCACACTCTTCACACGAATTTAAATGACAATCCGCAAAACTCAATAAACATTAACATAAATTTAAGCTCCCGTAATGTTAATTATCTAACCGCTAACATGGCTCCCCAGAGCGCTTCATACAAACGCATGATGGACCATCATGGCCATCAATTGTCAACTTACAATAAATCGAATGTGGTGATAGATCCCCAGAGCCCTTCATGGCTTCATACATGATCGATGGTCCATGATGGACCATCATGGCCCATCAATTGTCACTCGCTCACAATAAATCGAATGTGGTGACAGATCAATACGAAACCGCAGAATGGCTCTCGGTAGGAAAATAAGACATGCCCATGAGTTATATGGGACTGTTGTTGACATCGTGATAAGCTGGTTTAGAGTGTTTATAATGTACGACACGATATCGGTATCGCGATAAACCTCTATCTTCCCTTAAACTATACGATAATTGAGCCTGTTCTGCAAATAGCGCTGTTTTTCTACTGCTGATAAATTTTACTTTACCATGTAGGTAGGTGCTATTATTGCTAAATGAACGTAATAAAACGTTCATTTAGCGAAATCGAAGCCTGAATATATTAATACACAATTGATTTTTTTATGAATTATATTTCAATTGAAATGCATGAAATTTGAAATATAGACCACATAAATTGAGAAAACGAAAATCCCGGTTACCGATATCGGATCGTATAAAACCGTTCCAACATGTCTATTCTAAATCTCCTACAGGTGACAGCTTATATATGTATGCTTATATAGGTATGCCAAAAATACCCCTAAATTTATTTAGACCTTCGTAATAGCCCTTGAATTTATTTTGAGATTATACATTTTTGGCTCCTTTTTCCTAAGTATGAACGGATAGGATGCAACAATCGAAGCCGCTCACCTCCAACAAAAGAAACTCGCAAAGAAATGCAGATACAAAATATTCCACAGATTAAGTAGAATATCCCGCTAGAAATATCGCATGAAACAGACAAGTAAAAGAAGTGAAGTATAAAATTGCTGAATAAGGCAGCCAATTCACGCGCCACTGTGAGCGGCTTCAAATTTTTACTTTACGAAAATTTTATTCCATTTTTCGTCCATTCAAACTTTATTTGCTTAGATTGAAGCGTTTCCACCAAAGCGTATAGATACAAGAGTTGAACACGTTTGAACTGTACATTGAAATGCGAAGTTCAAACATCGATTTAGATAAGAATACTTACAAAGCCGAGCAAACTTCCAACCTTAAGTTAATTATCTTCGATTGGCACGGAATCGATTGCGCTGACTTCAATCGAGATAGCTATTCGATATATGAATCGCTCGTCTGAGGCGCGGACAAATCGCTCGAAGTTTCGCGCGAATTTCATCGATAATCCTGACGTTATTTCCTGTAATAATAGAAATAATAGCACCAACCTAAATAAGAATTGGATTTATGATATTTTCGAATCCACTCTACACCATAAATAAGTGTTTATATTTACTCATCTATAGGTACTCACCATATAGGTAATGTGATAAACAGTATTCTATTTTATGCATCAAATTTGAAACATATTATAACTTTAATGTATGTGAAAGAGGCACAAATATCTGATCAATCTTAATAATAGTAAAAGCATCCTTTTACCCAATCTATTGTCCAATTATGAATGATAAAACTGAAATAATCAATGGAAATCTACCTATGAAGATTTCTTTAGAGCTGTCCCCACGAAGTCACAAAAGTAATAAAATGGGAGTCTATCTTGAAATCGGGGGAAATTATAAAACGGAATTCCATTTGTGGTTTAATTCAGATGGGAATAAAATCGTAACGTAGAGGCTTTGCAACCTGCGGACGCTTAGGGACGAATATAGGGTAATTGAAATTTTTCTTAATCCCCCGAGAGGTTTTCGATGTTGCGTTTGTCGAAATTCGATTAATGTAATTTTTGCGGCGTGGACAGGATATTTTTAACGCTGTGTACAATTTGTTTAATGTTAAATCTGTACTACTGTTATGTATAAGGAATGTTTGTTTGTTTATCTTTGACGTCGTAACGGAGCGTTTATCGTGACATTTTGGTTTGGAGATATTTAGTAGGTAAGTTTTTTATGTAATTTTTGCGGAGTGGACAGGGTATTTTTAACGCTGTGTAAAATTTGTATAATCTTTAGTCCGAGGTAATAAATCCTGTCTATTCGTAGTTCTTTTATGAATGAGGAAATGTCATAGTTTGTCTTTCTTTACGGTCGTAAAGGAGCGTTTTTTACTGTATGAAACAGCTAGTATTTCATATTTGAATAGTGTATTCAACTAGGCTATCCTTGTTGAAATCCTTCTAACGGCTCCCTCTTACGGTCCCCTGCTCGTATCGTGAAACATACTTTCGAAAAATCTGCATTGTGCAAAATACACATCTATATTCTATACTGTAATATTATAATACTGAAGAGTTTGTTTGTTTGAACGCGCAAATCTCAGTAACTCTTGGTCCGATTTGAAAAACTATTTCAGTGTTAGATAGCTTATTTATCGAGGAAGGCTATAGGCATTAAGATAACCAATAGGAGCGGAGCCACGCGGGTGAAATCGCGAGCGCAGCTAATATAATAAATGGACCTGGAAAGTGATTTAAATAGAAAATTATAAATACGTAAGAGAAGACGACCTGCGTATAAACATATAGATGAGGAACTAAAGTTGTATTCAATGTACTTTTCATTGAATAGAGATGTCTTTGAAAACTTTAATTTTTAATTTGTGTAATTGAGATCTCGTTTATTTAGTTTATTCCATATTTTCCACTTATATAAAGAAAATCCATAACGAAATCCTGCACATGTAGGCATAAAGAAAATGGATCAGTAGGTAAACGGATTCATAATAAATTCAAATTAAAAATAAGTACCTACATTTATTTTTCACATCTAACATCATACATTAAGTTACACAAAGTATATTTCGTAGTAATTAAAGTACAGTTAGCATTTTATTCAGTATGCGCAGAAATTATAAATAAAAAAATATGCATGTATCATAATATTATCGCACAACTAAAGATTTACCTTTTTCTAATAACCGAAAAAACTTACTCATATTAAGTACAATATTTGAACAATTTAACTTTGGTTCAAGATGTGGTTTGATTTTGTAAGATTCGAGTTGTTTGTCGAGTGTGTTTGTTAATGTAAGGGGAACGTCTGTGTGCACAGTATTGTCCCGGGAAATTAACTTGAGATGGAACAACTATAGCTCAAATTTGGCAGCCTTTTTAATTTCTATTTTATGTTAAGAGATAGTTAATGTAGCTTCGAAATGAATAAGACGTCGCTTTATTTTATATAATATCTATAAAAACGGCATATAAATTAAATTCATATGATTAATTAAAAATACAAATTAGTATTATCAACAGTAAAAAGTTTCTGACCAAAAAATACCGAAAATTCCATGAAACATTTGAATTAATTTGCCTTCAAATTATCAAAATGATACATTTTATCTCATCTATTATTAACAAATTCGATCGAATAATAATAGGGCAGATCGGAATTCTAAAGCGGAATTTTCTATCATCGATTAAAGCGGTTTCAAAGGATTTAATAGTATTTATAGTCGGCTTTGTTTGATCTCATTCAATATTGATTCAAATGCAATGGGATCCGAATAAACGGCCTTTTATGTAACTACGCTTAAAGCAGAATCCGATCTCTATTATTCTAGAATTTGTTCTTTATTCAGTTTTGGAATTATTTTTGGGATTGTAGATTACGGTCCTGGTTTCTCATTTGTGTTATTTGTTATTACGTGTATCGTTTGGAAATAAAATATAAGATAGAACTCTATATCATTATTAATTTTATGTTTTATTTGTAAAGAAAGTAACTATTTTTTTATAAAATATGTAATAAATATAGTCTATATTTCGCTTACTTAAGAAATAAATAATTCACATCAATAAAATAAACGGCCACTTAAAAAAATATATGAACATATTATGTTTAGTCAAAATAAACAGGAAGCGATAATTAATAGATTTCACAGCAATATTTGCAAAATTTAGGTATAAGAAGATGTAGATGAGTATCAAATATTTAATTAACAAAATGTACAGATATCAAACTGGACAAACAAACGCTTTACACTCTACGTAAAAACGACGTATTCAATAAAACCGCTGCTCTGATTCCGTTTCAAAGCCTATGGAGTCAGCACAAAGCTGCAGCTCGTTAAGGAAATGACATACGTAACTATGCATTCAATTTGGTGACTTTTAATCAGTTATAGGTATTTAATTTATACTTTGAATGATCTACCTCTATCTATCTACCTGAAGATGATGTAACGCTGGTCGTAGTTTTAATAATAAAAATTTGAATAAAAGTTAATAAATGGAGAACAAGTATTTGTTTTTTAACTAAACTAGTTATAGGTTTATCCCACCAAAACATTTTCATGTACAGTGTTGCCACTATCTTTAACTGTGAAAAAGTTCTCAGACCTAATTTAGAGTCAGATATCAAATTGTAGAGCCAAGCATATAACTCTACAACTATATATAATATAACAAACTATATACCTTAAAATGCGTGACATAATTATTGTATTTACAAATTAAATAAAAATAAATCAATTATAATTAATCAATAAATGAATGTCATGAGTATATGAATATAGATATAAAATAATGTTTAGTATGTGACGATAATTCTTGAAAATCTTATCACTTGCAGGATGTTTAATGCTTTCATCTACTACAAGAAATATGTGACAGCCAATCCCCTTACCGCTTACATCCCTCTTAACTCCATAGGGAAATATTAGAAGAGAAAACATTATCACAACATCCCATAAGATTTCCTATTCATCAATCATTACATACGCTAAACCTGTGTTTCACTTGAAAAATGTGTTTTCTATGATCCCTATAACACAGGTTCAACCTAGCATAGAGGTCATTATTTTAACATATAATGTAA
Organism: Colias eurytheme; assembly: GCA_907164685.1. NCBI lineage: Eukaryota > Metazoa > Arthropoda > Insecta > Lepidoptera > Pieridae > Colias > Colias eurytheme. The sequence continues at coordinate 6,778 of CAJQZN010043870.1, read as the reverse complement.
AAATGTATATACCTACAAATGTTGTGTAACCCGTTGTCTGTTTTATTTTTTGAAGTGAAACTTCATTAGACTCGTTGAGGGTAAAATTTCAAGGTCGCGTCATGGCAATAGCGTCATGGCAATACGGTGTATAATAATAGTAAGGTGACGATTTTGGTCCCTTTAAATCTTGGCAAACAAGTTTCACTTCTGACACGTGTGCTCAGCACACACACTCTGTTTTTCTACTGCGAGAGCTTATTTAACCGCGCTCATATAAAACAACTCCAGAGGCTGAATACAAAAAGCCATACATCATACCAATATCGCATACTCCCATACACATTAATCTGAAATTTCTCGCTACATTAACAATATATTAAGTAAAACTCATCCATAACATTGTATTCAATCGATGGCCACAAAATCGTCTGTTTAATCGACCTGTCGTTCAAAATGTTATGCATTGAGTCAACGCTCTGACCGCAACAGAACCACGGCATTGGTCAGTATTATAATACTGATTTATAAGCACACCTCTGATTGGCTATTCACTGGGATTGCATCATCTTTTAAGTCTATATCATATTTGTTTAAAAACGTAGGAAAAAGGTAAGTATTTCGCGTATGTATGTTTTTGCTCAGTTGCTATAAAAAATATGTTTTCAAAGCTTATCTATCCGTACTTAATATCAAGTGTAAAAGTGTGGTCGTAACTTTGTCTTTTTTTCACGCTATAACGAAGCGATTATATGACATAATTTTTTGTGTAGAGATAGTTAGGAGTCTAAAGAGTGAATTGGTTATCTTTAGCTCTGTGAAACATCTCCAGACCATGTAATACCGCGGGCGGAAAGCTAGTACGTATTAAAATGTACATATGCATATACATATACATGAGTACGTTATAAATTGTATCGTATGAAAACTTATTGATTAAATAACTTATATAATATGTACAATTAAAATTATCCTCTCAATTAATAAGAAAATGTATTTCATTATCTTTTTTTTTCGGTTACAAATATTTATTAATTATACAATTTTATAAATAATTTATTAATTATACAATTTTACTCGACGGCTATTCATTAGCTTGATCATGGAAAAATAAGAAATAAATCACGTTTTAAATCTGATTTCATATTGTTCTGTATTTTAAAAGCAATTCTTATCTACAAAAATGTTATCAAGCCGTAAAAGTTGTAATAAACACATTTATTAAAAATCTCATTACAAGTTACAATCTAACAATGTAACCTTCTTTGACCGTTATTTTTATAACTTGCGTCTAACTTAGTATGAGTTCGTTAACACCGCTGCTGCATAGCGCAACTTAACAGTAACTTACGATATTTTATAAGAACATTTGTAGGAGTGATTGACCGCCTTTTGACTTTGCAGTTAAAATTATTAGAAAATGAAAATAATTAATTTTTGAAGTCTATGAAATCTTCTGGAAAATACTTAAGTACATCACTAGATACGATGGCATTAATAGTATAAAAATAATTACCATACGCAACAATCTATCAGCAGAAAAAGTTTTAGCAAAACCTGTTCATCAGTTTTCGTGTGACAGAGTTTCTGTATAGATCGTAATATTCAAACCAGAATAAAAATATTAGGTTCAGTAAATAGCTAGTATGTTAATCCTCATAATGATTTTTATGTTTTTGCTGGAAAAAGAAAAAAAATTTCCGTTATGCGTTTATTACAATCCATACTAATATTATAAATGCGAAAGTAACTCTGTCTGTCTGTCTGTCTGTTACTCAATCACGCCTTAACTACTGAACCAATTTGCATGAAATTTGGTATAGAGATATTTTGATACCCGAGAAAGGACATAGGATAGGTTTTATCCCGGAAATCCTACGGGAACGGGTTTTTCTTTGAAAACGCGGGTGAAGCCGCGGGCGGAAAGCTAGTAATTAATAAATAAATAAATTGAAGTAATTTTTATTTAATAATCTACTTAATAACTATTGCACAAACTGTATCAAACTAAGTATTTTAATTATCAAGACAGTTAAGTTTCACACCTCATAGAATAAATGGATAAACTTTAGCATTAAAATAACTACAAAGGCACGTCTTCATATTAAAATACTGAAGGTTACTTTGAAATATCAATTATAGTTTAAGTGCATGCTGAAATGTCAAAGGTTTTCTTAGAACTTAGTTCGTTGGATTAATTAAATTGCCTAAAGGGTCGCTCCTATTCATAGATATTATTATGTTCATGTATAATTTTGGTTATAAAAGCGTGGAATCTTTTGTTTTTTGTTATTATCACGTTTCACTATACTACCTTAATTTTTATATCATAACTAGCTGTGCCCCGCGGTTTTACCCGCATTGCTCCGCTCCTGTTGGTTTTAGCGTGATGATATATTTATATATAGCCTTCCTCGATAAATGGGCTATCTAGCGCAATCAAACATACTCTTCAACTTTATAATATTAGTATAGATTTAATATTTTTTGCATCCTTTACTAAACTAGACCAGACAAGAATATAATATCCACATCAAATGATAACTAAATAATTTCTCATTGTTTCTGTAGTTCTCTTAAACTATAATAACAGATTTATTTTGTTATTATTGCAAAATCGAATATGTCACTGTATAATATGGCTTTGGTCAACTCTCAACTATTCTTGTCAACATTTCTTGCACATATTTTCACCTTAAAAGGGTGTAGGATTGCGAAATTGAAGTAGCAACAATTAGGTATAATTATGACTCTATGACGCGATTCTTTAACGTTGCAAGAATGGCTGAAATTGAACAAAGAGATACAATCTATATTACAATAAAGTCCTTGCATTTGTCTGATTGTTTATTCCCAAACTCTTTGTACAATAACAATTATTTCGATAGTTGTACATTACGATTTGTTTGCACTATCCCATGAACTTCATACATTTTCCTTTCCCATCAGGTTGCCTGATAGAGTTTGCTGCTTAGCAATCAGGCCGCCTCTTGTACAAACGATGCCTTTTTTGTAATAATGTTATAAATAAATTAATAAATAAAACGACACCACTTTTTTATCTAGAAAATTATTTTACTATTGATATGATAAATTCAATTATTTGTAATTTGACATAATTATTGTCTTTGTTATCTGTGTAATATGTAGAAACATCATATATTATGAGGAATATCCTATATTATATCAAAAATAATTAAAACATTTCCTCCAATTTAGCTTCAAAAGTTGGTGAAATCGAAGCTAATTGATCCGTTACGAAACCGTCCCACCTGTAATTGTCTTATTGTTCACTTCTTATGATAATTGCTGTTCTAGTTCAATCCATTTCAGGTACGTAGGTAATACTTACACTCAATGGTAAAAGGATAAAAGTAATTTGATAGTATGTATTTTTTTTTGAAATAACATATTTACTGCTTGCTATAAATGCTCTTGTCGTCTACTAAAAAAAATGTTTTCATACAAATGAATGCATTAGCTTATTTTGAACTATGTATGTAGAGTCAATGTTTACTTATTTATCAAGGAATCAATAATATCATATTAATATCATAGAATATATAAAATACGGAAATTCCAGGATTCGGCTCCAAAAAATTTAAGAGACGTACTTTGTCGTCACTGAATTTGAATTTTCATGTTAATTTCTTTTTAATTCTTTATAAACAATCCCTAATAATAAACAATAATAAGTTATTTTGATTAAAACTTTAATAAATACTTGCCATTCCCATTTCTTTCGATCATTGTTGAAGAAAAATGACACCAATTCTTCAAGCTAATACGCTCATCTGTATGAAATACTGTTTAATAAGAAATAACAAATAGAGAGCATTTCCTTGCCTTATTCTTATTTATTTATAAATCTTTATACTGATACTCAGAATATTATAAAGATCATCAAGAGAAATTAAGACACTGTTAAAAAATAAGGTGATAGAAAGGGGAATTATACTTTATTAGGCGTTTGAATCTATGTCATTTTCAATACATAAATTATTTAATATGTCATAAATGTACGTAGAAATCTTAACCGTTAACACCCGTAGGTACACAAGAAATGAAAAAAAAAAACAATAAAAAAGCAAAAACAATGTCTATAAAAATGGCTCCCTGTCAGCAAATAAGCAATTATTTGTATAAAGGGTACTTGTATGATCTACGTATATGAGTATTATGTCATTAGTGATAAGCGAGCGATAACAATCGATTACATATCAAAGCGTAGGCGATTGACGTGTGAGAATTGTGTAGAATCTATTATATTCAAGTAAAGCCTTTGTCAGACAGAACGCGTTTAAGCGCGCGTCAGAAAGCTAGTCTGACGCCGCGCTATGACGCCAAATTTGTACTACACGGTAATATAACATCAAACAGAGCGATAACGTTCGTTATCGCTAGAGTTCGAGCGTTTGCAGCGTTCGAGTACGCGCTCTATCTGACAATGGCTTAAGATATCTAATAAAAATAGATGTTCTCTTCAGATAAATGGCTTATTTCGTCTTCCAGAGCTCATAATTTTCTGTAAAATAACGTTATAATTATTTATTTCTTTATTAAAAACAAGCTGATCTGCGTAAGTTTGTGTGCCTTGAAAAATAAAATTAGTTTCATTGATGTGTCACTTTGGACGGAGTGTGATGTTCTATGTTAAATTGATGTGATTGTAAAAGAACAACTACAGAGTTTATTTTCGACTCTTCTCTGTAGAAACGGTTTCCCGAACTGGTGGTAAACGATTTATTTTAATTATTTATCTGTAAAAAATGTTATGACGATTCAAACGTGTTTTTAGAAAAAGTCGAAAAGAATAATTAATAAATGTTTGGCTTTGAAATTATAGCTTACTACTGGTCCGCCCCGGCTTCGCCCGTGGTACATATTTCGCAATAAAAGGTAGCCTATGTCCTTTCTCGGGTATCAAAATATCTCCATACCAAATTTCATGCAAATTGGTTCAGTAGTTTAGGCGTGATTGAGTAACAGACAGACAGACAGAGTTACTTTCGCATTTATAATATTAGTATGGATGAAGGTTCCTTATATATTATGTCCTCTTTAGCACAAAAATAATAGAATACTTTCGTACCTCCTACTTACCTCCTCTTTCATAATATTACTCCACACAGTAGGTTGCCTGGAAGAGATCACTCTTAAGTGATAAGGCCGCCTTCTGTGCTGGACTAGTTATAAGTTTTAATTTCAAGGATTTATTTGTATGCCAGCACAATTAGTGTTAATAAATAAATAAATACTTGAAGTTGCATAATATTCAATGCACTTACTAATGATATTGGAAACGTACAAAAATAATATGTAGTAAAACATAAATATAAGTACTATAGAATCATAATTATGGTAAAATTTAGGCATATTGCATAATAGCCATCTCTTCGAGACAAACTCTGCGATTATATTATTATTATAATTAATTCAAGTATGATAATGATGCGGAAGATTTAGTGGGCTTGTGCCAAATATTGTTGTGAAGTATTATCTTATATTTCACAGTTTATAAGTATTGGAATAAATATTGCATGTATTTTTGTATGTTGTAGATACGCATATAATAAATATAGACTAGTTACTTACCGATAGTCAATTAGCATGTTTTTATTTTTATTAAACCAGTAGATTTTATTAAAAACTGTTGTATAATACGTGTTTTGGATACTTATTTAAAATATATAAATCATGAATGAAGTCTAAAGGTTAAGGCAATATGTAGTTCAATCACAATAATTAGATAGTAAAAGTATAGACTATTCTGGGTATAACTTTATTTTAATTTAACATAAAATCTTATAATAGAATAAAATACACACTTCTAATATAATTATAATGTAGGAAAAATAATACTTTACCTGATAAAGGTGATTTGTATAAACTCAAAATTGGCTCAGACATTAGTGGTCCGGCGGCTTCTGAAAATAGATAGGCTATTTTTAAATCCTTAATTCTTCTCTTTGACTAAACATCACTGATTTTTGCCGTGAGATGCTGAATAAAAGTTTTATTTGGTGAAGTTAATTCGTTTGGTGATAGACATTTTTATTTGTTTTTCGTAATATTTTAATTTGTGTATTTTATTAATTAGGTACTCTAGTGATTTTTATTTATTAGGTACTCTTGTTTTTTGTATTATTAACTCGATTATTAGATATTACTATGATTTTGTTCCATAAAAATTTTATGTATTAATTTATTTATATTATACAACACCATTAAATAATATGCGTTATATTTAACGTTGTTGAAGTAATTTTCAATCCGAATTAATTTTTAAATTAACACGCAACAAATAGTTTTTATTTGTATAGATTTCTTTATATTGTAAAAACATTAGAATCCGTAAAATATATAATGCTATAATAAAGTGGAAGTAGAGTACAATAATATTTCACTGTATATTTTGATTTGATTATTGCAATACATCTTCACTCAAGTAAACACAGTGATTAGCATGTATCATCCGACCAATAACATCAAATACAACACATAAAACATACCTAATCCACCAATAAGAATTAATCTTCCTACACCAATTGGCAAGTACATTTGAACAGGAATTAGGCTAAAGATCCCTCACAGTTTTGGCTTCGTTCTCGACATTTATTTCTTAGATATCCCAACTAATAGCGCTCAGAAGTGCCAAGAAATTTACAAATAATTCGACAATTGTATGTGCATCTGTAAGTACATTCTAAGGCTCAGGTTTATGGTTTTGTAATTTAGCTAAGGTGTGTAAGGTAAGTACCATCGAAGTTGGTTGTTTTATTTCTGGCTCATATTTATT